>SAUG01000061.1:0-254516 GCA_011316305.1 Rusavskia elegans
GTATATAGGATTAGTTATAATAACCTACGCTAGGACTCCCTTACTATTTAGTAGCTCGGACTACGTCCACGGCTGTAGCTAGACTCGAATATAATATTCTCTGATATATAGGGACGTTATATAATTCTACGAATTAATTAATTAATAAATTATTTTTCTTTCTTCTATAAATAAAATTTATCGAGAAATATACAAGTGTTTAAACAGTATATTCCCGGGGGGGAAGTATTTATATAATCACGTGTTATCTAAATATAAATTCGATTTCATCAGAAGAGCTACGGATACGATAATCTTTCGATTAATGTCCATTTCGAATCCGACACCGGCGCTTGATTTTTGATCGACGTCTATACATATATGCAATACGACAGCCATGTATAGAAACAGCCCTATATAAAGACAGTTCTATACAGTTTATACCTTCGACGACCGACCTCTACTGTGCATTCGGTGGCCTCATGATGGAATGATCACCCGTGCACCACACATGCGTACTCTTCATCTTCTTCAACTTCCACAAATCATCCACTTTGACCGCATCGCAGTTGTAAAACGCACCGGTGATGAATTTGGGCGAATCGGCCTCGTACCCTTTGCCCAACAGGCAATGCACGGCCTGGGCGGCGAAGCTCACGCGCGCCGTCGTTTCCGTGTCGACGCTGACGCGCATGCTGGTCAGGTAGTGGACGGTGTCGACGTTCTCGTTGACGTGGGTCCAGACCTTGTTGCGCAGCTCGTCGTAGCCGTCGCAGACCTTGAAGGCAATGTCGGTGTAGACGTCCGGAGTGACGCTGGACTGGAGGAGTTCTTCGCTGGATTGGTCGATGGAGGCGAAGGCGCGGTAGCAGGCGTCGGCAATGGCGTCGCGGTCGCTCAGAGGCGGACCGGGGAGTTTGGCTGGGAGAGGGGTGCCGTTTTGCACCATTGTTGCAATAGATTTTCTGACTGTCTTGCAACCGGTCAATGTGGAAGAAGAAAAATGCTTGGGTTCGACGTCGGTTGTGTTCGAGGGAGTGGTCTCGAGGGAGTGGTCGATTCTTCTCGGACTATATACTGCTGGAAGCATTCGTTATATTACACCGTCTATCGGGTGAGACGGAGTATGCAAAGCGTTTCTTAGGCTGCATTGAAAACGCATCATAGTATTTCCGTCGCAATAGTGCTTGCAGATTGATGTTCCGCAAGCTGAAGCTGAGTTCAAAATCGGCTCTTCCTTCGGCCGAGTTGGCGCGTGTGTATTCCAGTTCTACCATGGTCGGACAACCTTTATCCCTGGTGTACTTTTTCACTTCCAAGAATATCCACTCATGCGTCGCTCGAGTGCCCTGCAGCTGACGCATCAAGTAGATTCAGGCAACAAGTTGTTTGACGCAGGAACGTTTCCTTGTTAGAGGATCAAACAGCTTTTACACCGCAGATATGTGAAAGAAAGCTGTGTCGCATTCTCATCTAGCTTCGTAATAGTGTTACATATCTTGCCAGCCATCGATGGCCATTCTTGTCGTTTAGTTTTCCTTTTCTTCACCTCCTTGCATGTTAATTCCGTCTGATTTGGAAAGTTGTACTGCAATCGCGATTGGAATCAAGGTATTGAATTCACGATCTGTGGAGTGTAGACGCTAGATTCTACGATCCCACGTTCAGGACAATGCTGCAATAGCCCGACCATTGCTTTTCCGAATCGAATAGTACCCTTCCACCTTAGTCGGTGCTATTCTATGATGCCATACGCTCAGGACGCTTCTGCAGCTCCTTGACCAACTCGATACCGTCCTTGGTAGCGTCATCCAACTTCTCCTCGGGTAGACCAAGGAGCTCATTTTGTGCCTTGGCCGTGCAATTGCTAGGATCTTCCGGGTAAAACGCTCTCGAATAGAGCAGCTTACCAAAACCAGACATGTTGCCTTTCTTGACTAGTGCCATCCCTCCCTCGTATCGCTGCTTTGTGTTCTCGTGGGTGACAGTCCAGTCAGCATCAGTGGTGCCCGTGACGCGCTTGACACTCTCAAAGATCTCGTTTTGGTTGACGACAAAGCTCTGGAGATACACAGCCTTGTTGAACCATGATGAAATCGTCAGACTTGTGTCGTTCTCGTCTTGAGGGAACAGCGGGAAGCTCAACACCTTGGCCACGGCGCGACCAACTTGAGCCAAGGTGGAGACCGAGTTCTTGGTTTGGCCGTCATCGTAGATGGTCAGGGTGTGCTTGTCGAAGTCCAAACCGAAGCGAGCCTCACCGCCTGCAAGACTGTAGTCGTACCAGAAGCCACAGCATACAGCGATCCATTGCATGCCCAGCTTCTCGATCTCTTCTCTGTTGGCCTGGGCAACCGGTCCCACCAATGTGTCAACTCCGAGTTGGACTTGCTCAATGTCGCCGGCGTAGCTGTTGGGCATAATGTAGGGAACACCGGCCTTAGCGGCGGCCTGGACAAGCTTGCTGTGGGTGTCGCGAGGGGCGGTAGGAGAGACTGTGATGATGAAGAACTCTTGGCCCTTCAGCGCCTCAACGATGGTTGATTCGTCGCTATAGTCGACGGGGGCGACGTTAACGCCATCGAGGAGTTTGTTGGTGCTGTCTTTGCGGGAGAGAGCAGTGACTGTGTGTTTTCCACTTTTCAAGAGAGCAGAGACGATATGGGATCCAATCGTGCCTCCGGCCTGAGAAGGATTGTCAGCAGCTGTATCCACGGAACTTCTCCGAGGATTATACATACACCGACAATGGCGACTTTCTCAATGGCGTTCTTGAAGCCGGCAGGCTTGTTCTTTGCGTATTCCGACATCTTGGCTGCCGTTGAATTCGCTCTTGATTGAATCAAAGTGAACGAGGGCTTGGGAGAATTTGTTGTATTAGATGTGGCTGCCGTATGATGCTGCGAATGGCCGGCTTTCTCTGCACCGAAAGCGGTATAGCTGGATTTAAACAACCGGCTAGTTCGAAAACGGAAACGATTCAAAAGTTTCATGCGGAGCGCCTGGTGATGCGAGGTAAAGGTCTGGCTACGGCAAGGCGGAGTAGAGAGGGTTTGTGAATATATATGATGGAGCTTTCAATTCGCTCCGTCGCAGCCTAAAACCCCCCTGATTCGGTTGGCCCTAGTGTGACGGGTCGTCCCGGTCAACTATTCTCCGCGTATTGTTTCTCCGGTAGCTCGTACGAATGATCCCGTGAGAGAGTTGACTAGTACTTGTGTCCCTTCACTTGTGAACCAACCCCTACTTCCGCTAATTCCGGGGACCAAGGATTTTTATTAGGGGCCCTTCCGGGCATCTAACTGCCCGAAGACACTTGCCTAGCTTTAGGGGCCTTTCGGGCCTTCCTTCCGAGCCGTCTAGGTAGCCTTTTGGCATTTGAGGGGTAGTAACCGCTCACCTGCATATTGCGCTATTCGGCCGTAGCTGCCGCACAGTGCTCCCGTTTGCTGTCGCAATAAATATATATTCTGTGGCAGCCTCCCCTTGACACATTCCATCCGCCCGACACTGACCAAGTCGACAAAGCCATCGGCATACGGTTGATCAAAGACTAAACAACGAGCAGGTTCCCAGAGGAAACGTCCCGAAAGACTTATATATAAATATCGACAGTGACGAGTTCATTTGTAATGCAGTAGAATTTCTGAATCTGATTACATCATAACGGAGTTTCGTCCTCGTTTGGAGAATGGATCACCGCTGAGTTAGTTCGATCATTTCATGTCAACGATTTGGAAGTCTAAGTTTTTGGTCCTTGCTTCCTCATCCTTCCAAGGATAAAATCATTACCTCGTCGAGAAAGAGACGAACTTTGAAAGGGATCCAAGAGATAATATTCCGCTGGCTGACTACTGTTCCTCTAAAGCAGAAAATTAAAACCGTGGAAGGGTCGTCGAGCAAGAAAGCCGCTACCATTTTCATATCAACGCTATTTTCATATCCATGCCAAGTTTTTTATATCAAATACCGGATCGAATGCACGACCTCGTTTACTTTACTACTACACATCCCATTTCTAGAGATAAGCCCTGCATAGGCTCGTATTTTTGGTTTCTCTCTCTCTCTCTCTCTCTTTCTCTCTCCCCATGGACGTGATCTAGTGCTGATTCGCAGCTCCAATGATGCTTGGCAGAATATTCGCCGTGTTGTTCCACACCTGCGTGGATCCCACCACAAACATGGAACTAATATACCACGTGTTTCGGTAACCCTGCAGGCCCTTCATTTTAGTGTACCATCCATTGGCAATGTCACTGTTACCCGGTCCGAGATGGAACGGGGAAAAGTCTTGGAAGTCGACAAAGTTGGGTTCCGAGGCGGTCGCTTCGATTTGGGACTGCAGGAATTTGATCGTCGAGCGCGTCGAGGATTCGATCTGGGTGCGGGTTAGAGGGGAGACGGTGTTGTACCAGTAGAAGAAGTAGCCGCGGGAAGCGCTGGGAGCGATTTCGACCACGCCGGGAAGGCTGGCGGCATGGTAGGGCGTGTTGGCGCCGGCGTTGGTATAGGCTACGCCGGCTTCGAGGTTGGTGTTGTTGACGACGCCGCCGTAGTAGTATTTGCCGGAGATTTTGGACAGGATGGACTGTTCTTTCGAGTCGAGGCCGAAGGTGTTTGTTTGATCGGGGGTGTAGGGGAACGCGACAATGAGTTGTTTGGCGCTGATGAGTTTCTTGCCTGTGGGCGTGTTGGCGACGAGTTGAACGCCGCGGTCGGGAGTTGGGCCGCGTTTGGCGGCCACGATGGAGGATTGAAGGAGGACGTTGGCCTGGATTTCGGCTAGGGCGTTGCGATAGATCTGGGAGTTGTCGTGGTTGGCGGCGTGGACGGCAGCACCTTGGAACTCGGCCAATTCGATGTGGTTGCCGTCGTTGAAGATAGCGAGGGCGGTGGTGCTTAACGGGTTACCCGGAGTCGCTGGCCAGGTAAGACCCCCTTCGGTCGAGTTCTCCGAGAGACCGACCTTCTTGGCGAAGTCGGGCCAGTTGAGTAGCAGATCCGACGGGACCTGAACCGGCAGATTGTTGAGATCGTCGAGGTAAGAATACTTGTTGAGCTGGGCAACGTAGTCGGCATCGACGTTGCCCTTGACGTAGTTCGGAAGAGCTACGCGCTGGGTGAAATCGAAGTATTTGGGCAAGCCGAAATCGCTGAGCTGGACTTGGCCCAGAGCAGTATTCAAGCGCGAGAAGAAGTTGCGGACGATCGGGGCATCGAGATGGACTTGCACGCCAAAGTCGACGACGGCTCCCGTAAAAGGATCGCGAAAGGTCCTGGTGTTGCCACCAAGTCGGTTCGTGGTTTCGACCAGAGTGAAAGTCTTCTTCCGATCTTTCAAGGCGATTGCAGCATAGGTTCCGGCCGCTCCTCCACCGATAATGGCAAAGTCAGTCTGGACCACGTTCTTGGACGAGTAGGAAGACGGATCGAATTGATCGCGTTTTGGGAAAGTCGCACCAAACGCACCCGCTGCGCTGGCGAGAACGCACAAAAAGAATATGGATAACATGATACACGTCAATAAAACAAGGACAGGTGACGAGTAATTATTGCTATACCAAGAGACAATATGGCTCGCTTCTCTTTTTCTACTTTTCACATTTGCACGAGAGCTAATAGGAATGCATGGGGATTGTTTTTCAGCTCTCATTTCCTTTGCTCCAGTCAGCCGATGTTACGCGAACCCGTCTTTTGCCAAAAAAATACTTTGGCCCAGGCAGCGAAGCCGATCTCACCTCAGCCGTCCCTCGCTGGAAAAACCTTTAAAATGCGGACTTAATATTACCCGCCTCAATGTCTCTTTCCCGGAACGCTTCAACGTGGCGGACATGTCGCGCTTCTTCGATAAATCGATATTTCGTTTATGCGCGGAATTATTTACTGACAACCTTATTCTGCCGGAATATCGCAGCGCCGCACCGTTGAAACAACGAACCCTGACTCTTATTATGCCTTCTCCACGTGATGCTATGTATAATACCGGGACGGCGAACACAATCGGCACGGCAGAATCCTGTCGACTGGACGCATTTTCGTTTTCTATAATGTCTAGTGTCTTGTGGTATAGCCCATCAGTTTTTCTACAAACACCCACCTTCTCCCGTCCTGATCGTTGATTATCATCGGTTTTATTCGAGCCTCATCTTTTTTATTATCACGACAGGGGCCGATCCCAGTTTATGTAGACAGAATGGATTTCAACAATAGTGAGCTGGCCAGCGAGCCCATCGCCGTGGTCGGTCTGAGCTGCAAGTTCTCTGGCGGTGCCAGTAATTCAGACAAGCTCTGGGACCTCATGGCTGCAGGGAAAACGGGCTGGAGCGAGATTCCAGAAGACAGGTATAACCTCAAAGGAGTCTACCACTCCAACCACGAAAGACCCAGCACAGTGCGTACATTAATGGTCTTCCGTTGGAGTAGAAACGACATCACTGACGAGCTTCGCAGACACACGTCAAGGGTGGACATTTTCTTGACGAGGATGTGGCCGCCTTCGATGCGGCTTTCTTCAATTACTCGGCCGAGATGGCCCAAGTCGTCGATCCGCAATTCCGGCTGCAGCTCGAATCGACTTATGAAGCACTCGAGAATGGTGTGTCCCCTCGTCTCCATGATATTGATGTTCAACTGATGGGGTCCGTAGCCGGCCTACCTCTTTCCCAGGTTATGGGATCACAGACATCAGTGTTCGCCGGCGTCTTTACACACGATTACCAGGAGGGTATAATAAGAGACGAAGATAGACTACCACGGTTCAACGTCGTTGGTACATGGAGTCCTATGTCGTCCAACCGCATTTCGCACTTTTTCGACTTCCGTGGCGCCAGTATGACATTAGAAACGGGATGTTCGACAACACTCGTGGCCCTTCACCAAGCCGTACATAGCTTACGTAACCGCGAGGCCGACATGTCGGTAGTGACGGGGGCCAACGTCATGCTGAATCCGGACACGTTCAAAGTTATTGGTTCGCTGGGTATGCTGTCCCCTGACGGCAGATCATTCGCGTTCGATTCGCGTGCGAACGGTTACGGTCGTGGAGAGGGTGTCGCCACGATCATCATCAAGCGACTATCAGATGCGTTGGCCAACAATGACCCCATTCGGGCTGTGATCCGCGAGACGGCCTTGAACCAAGATGGTAAAACAGACACGATTACCACACCATCGAGTGCCGCCCAGGTCGAATTAATGAGAGAATGTTACCGCCGAGCTGGCCTTGACCCGCGCGGCACTCAATATTTTGAAGCACATGGTACCGGTACTCCAACCGGCGACCCCATTGAGGCCAGCGCCATGGCCGCCATTTTTGGTGAAGACGAGGGCCGTGACAATGAGGACTACTACCTTCGAATCGGGTCCGTTAAGACCAATGTGGGTCACACGGAGGCCGTTTCCGGTCTCGCCGCCATGGTTAAAGGTGTCTTATGTCTGGAGAAGGGATTGATCCCACCGACTGTTAATTATATAACTCCCAACCCGAGGCTCAAGCTCGATGAGTGGCGCCTTAAGGTGGTGAGGAGCATGGAAGAATGGCCCGACAGCCTTGTCGACGGACCTCGCCGCATGTCTATCAACAACTTCGGCTATGGCGGAGCAAATGCCCACGTCATTGTGGAGAGCGCCGACCCATGGATTCTAACATCAGGTCTCGATCTCAACCCTGTCAATGGCAATGGAAATGGACATGTCAATGGCAGCGGCCACACCAATGGCCATTACGTTCACGATACCACTGACGACGCCAACGTCCTCATCCTGAGTGCTCGGGACGAGCGTGGTTGTCAGCAAATGGTTTCCGACCTCAAGGCGTACCTGGAAAAGAACAAGTCGCTTGGACAGGATGCTTCGGAGCAGCTACTGCGTAACCTCAGCTACACGTTGGGTGAGCGCCGAACACTCTTCCAGTGGGTTGCGGCCCACCAGGTGCGTCTGGATGAGGACGGTACCCTGGAGGCCGCAATCCAAGCACTCGAAACACCTCACTTCAAACCTAGCCGCCGAGCCGCAGATCGCCCACGCATCGGCATGGTCTTCACCGGTCAAGGCGCGCAGTGGAACGCCATGGGACGCGAGCTCTTGACTTCATACCCTATCTTCCGCCAATCTATCGACGAAGCGGAGGCGATCCTAAAGGATCTTGGTGCTGACTGGTCGCTCCTCGAGGAGCTCCTGCGCGACAAGAAAACGACAAAGGTCCACACCACTAACATCAGCATTCCTGTGTGCGTCGCGCTGCAGATTGCATTGGTACGTCTACTGGAATCGTGGGGAATCACGGCCTCGGCAGTTTCTAGTCACTCGTCAGGCGAGATCTCGGCCGCGTACGCAGTTGGTGCCCTCACACATCGTCAAGCCATGGCGACGGCCTACTGGCGTGCGGTCCTCGTGGCGGACGAGACGAAGCGCGCACCTGGTGCTCCTAAGGGTGCTATGGCTGCGGTTGGCTTGGGTGTTGAGGCAGTCCAGCATTACCTCGCCAGGCTGACCGAGGAGAACGGCAAGGCTGTTGTTGCGTGTGTCAACAGTCCTCAGAGTGTCACCATTTCTGGCGATGATGCCGCAGTGCAAGAGATCGAGGACTTGTGCAAGCAGGACGGTGTCTTCGCTCGTCGTCTCAAGGTCCAACAGGCATATCACTCACACCATATGGATCCCTTCGCCGCTGATTACCGAGAGCGCCTTCGACTTGAAATGGCGCGCGATGTTGAGCAGCGTACTAAGCAACAATATCTTCAAGCATCGAAGCAAGAACTGAAGGCCATTTTTTCGTCAGCCGTCACTGGAGGACTTGTCGCCGACATCAAGGAAATCGCCAGCCCTGACCATTGGGTTGGTAGTTTGGTAGGGGCAGTCGAATTTGTTGATGCTTTTACCGAGATGGTCTTGGGCAATCCGGACGATCCGACTGGCAGGAGCGTCGATGTGCTCCTTGAGGTCGGCCCTCATACTGCGCTGGGTGGCCCTATCCGCGAGATCTTGTCTCTACCCGAATTTGAGGGCCTAGATCTCCCATACTGGGGCTGTCTGGTACGCGACGAACACGCAGGCGACAGTATGCGATCGGCCGCTCTCAACCTGTTCCGTCAGGGTCACCCTCTTGTCATAGACCAGATCAATTTCCCTGTGCCTGCATACGATGACGAGAGTCCCCAAGTCATCACAGATCTACCTTCGTACCCCTGGAACCACACCATGCGCCACTGGCAAGAGTCGCGAGTCAATAAGGCGATTAACGAACGTAGCCAGCCGCCACATGAGCTGCTCGGCATGCGCGTCGCGGGCAATGATCCCAGCACGACCGTATGGCGCCGTATGTTGCGTGTTAGCGAAACCCCATGGGTCCGCGATCACATGGTGCAAGGCAGCATCGTGTACCCAGGCTCTGGCTACATTTGCCACGCGATCGAGGCAGCTAAACAGCTTGCGAAGGAAGACAAGCCTGGCAAGGATATCTCAGGGTTCCGATTGCGGGATATCAACTTCCTCTTTGCTTGTGTGATCCCCGATAACGCAGAAGGTGTTGAGATCCGCACAACACTGCAGTCTGTCTCTGAGCGAGAGATTGGTGCTCGTGGCTGGTATCGCTTCGAGGTATCTTCAGTTACTCTGGATAACCGCTGGACATTACACGCAAAAGGAATGGTTATGGCCGAGCGCGTGGCGGCTGCTCCTGAGAAAACAGAGCGCCGCCCGTTGTCGATATACACACGCCAGCCAGATTCCCAGGACTTGTTCGCGAACCTCAGAGCGCGCGGTGTCTATCATGGGCCGCTTTTCCAGAACACGACTAAGATTATCCAGGATGGCCGAGAACCTCGCTCCTTGTGCGACGTCACGATCCGCCACGAAGTCTCCTCCGATACAGACCCGCTGGTTGCCGCCAAGAACACCTTGTTGCATCCGATCACGCTCGATGCCGTCGTTGTAGCATTTTACTCTGTTCTGCCTAGTGTCGGTGCTCTACAAGACGACCCCAAGTTACCGCGTTCCGTTGCGTCTTTCTGGGTCTCGAACGACATAAGCAACGAGGTCGGCCGTACGCTCTGCTGTGACACGTCACTTCTGCACGATGATGCTCAAAGTGGAAAGGCTAATATCACAATTTTTGATAGCGAGACGGACTTAGCGGTGCTCAACATCCAGGGAGTCGAGTTTGCGTCTCTTGGACGTGGCAGTGGTGCCACTGCCCGCCAGGACGCGGCGAACAGAGGCGGTGCCGCCTTCACCTCCAAGTGGGAGCAAGAGGTGGTCAGCAGGCTCGTCTGGGGACCCGATCTCTCGCTTCAAAACCCCCTAGCTATCGAGCAAATCAAGAACGAGCTGGCAACCATCGAATCCGGTGCAACCGGAGCGCATGGGTCAACTGGAATCAAACAGCTCTCTTTACTGTTCCGTAAGGTTGCACACAAGAATCCATGTGCCCGAGTCCTCTGGATCGGTACCGGAACTGATGCCCTCGCGACACGCAGCCTCCTAGAGACTCTTGACCAGCCCTTGGTAGGAAGCTGGCACATCACCGAGCCAACATCGGAGGCCTTGGAAGATACTCGTGCTCAGGTTCCCGAGTGGGCCAGTGTGCTCGAATTCGACCAGCTCAACATCGAGGAGAGCCCAACTAAGCAGAAGTTCACCACTGAAAGCTACGACATCGTTGTATCTGTTCAAGCTCTTCGCTCCGCCAAGGACACGGTCAATGCTCTTGCCAATGTGCGCAGCTTGTTGAAGCCCAGCGGCACACTTCTTGTTGCGGAGACGGCCAATGGAACATCGTCGTGGGATGGCTTGCTTCGTGACGCTGGATTCCGTGGTGTTGATCTCGAGGTTCGTGACTCCGAGCTCGACTCCATCGATTCCAAGAGCGTTGTGATGTCCACCGTGCCGCTTTCCGAAAACAAAAAGTCCAATCTGAGCAATCAAAAGGGCTTTGTCGTGGTTACCAGCACCAGAACTTGTCCGCCATCAGACTTTGTCGATCTGCTATCTCAGCGTATCAAGGCTTTGACCGGCACCGATGCCGAGCATCTTGTCCTTGAGCAGAGCAGCTTTGACCTCTACAAGGGTAAGATCTGTGTCTTTGTGGGCGAGATTGAGACGCCCATCATGGCAGATCTGGACCCCGTGACCATGGAAGGTCTACGTGCCATGGTCACGCAGTGCGAGGGTCTGCTGTGGGTCACCACCGGTGGTACCGTTGAGAGCGAGATGCCGGAACGAGCTTTGCACCAGGGGTTCCTGCGTGTGTTGCGCAACGAATACATCAGCCGTCGCTTCCTATCTCTGGATCTGGACCCTGCACATGCAGTCGAGAGATGGTCGTCCGGCGGCGAGACCATTGTTTCAACCATCGTGCAAGTTGTCGAGGAAGGATTCTGCCATGTCGATACAGAGACTGGACCACCGGAATTCGAGTATGCTGAGCGTGATGGCGTGTTGCACATCCCTCGGTACTACAAAGACGAGCAATACAACAATATGGTCGCTGGTTCGCTCGTGCCGAACTGGGGTGAGCTTCTACCACAAGTTGCCAAGGACGAGAAGGAGGGTTTCGACGCCCTTGACAACCTTCCTCTGGAAGCTCTATTCCAAGACAACAAGTCATTGCGTCTGGAGGTTGGCATTCCTGGACACTTGGACACATTGGCTTTCGTCCACGATGAAGACGAGCAGCTAGGATCTGACCAAGTCGAAATCACTCCTCGGGCCTATGGAGTGAGCTCACGCGATGTCCTGGCCGCCATGGGCCAACTCAAGGATCGTTCCATGGGCGAAGATTTAGCAGGAGTCATCACGCGCGTTGGCGTTGAAGCCCAGGCAAACGGCTACAATGTCGGCGATCGTGTTATGGCGCTCTCGACAGGCGCTTCATTCGCCAGCCGTGCTCGTGTGCCGTGGCATCGTGTCGTGAAGATCCCAAGTAGCGTGGACTTTGTGAGCGCTGCGTCGCTTCCTCTGGCTTTCACTATTGCGTATGTCGGTCTCATCGATACTACGCGCCTGGAGGCTGGACAATCGGTGCTTATTCATGCCGCGTCTGGAGCGATTGGACAGGCCGCCATTATGCTTGCAAAGCATATTGGTGTAACGGAGATCTACGCGACTGCTGGATCGCCCGAGAAACGAGAGCTTCTCCAGCGCGAGTACGGCATCCCTGCTGAGCACATATTCAATAGCCGCGACGCATCTTTCGCCCCAGCCGTCCTGGCCGCTACAAAGGGACGTGGTGTCGACGTCGTGCTCAACTCACTTCCTGGCGCTCTTCTGCAGGCAAGCCTCAGCACGATTGCGCCTTTGGGCCACTTGATCGAAATTGGCAAAAGGGACATCGAGAGTAACAGCCTGGTGGCTCTGGATTCATTCTCTCGCGGTGTTTCGTTCGTTTCGCTGGACTTCCCAACTCTTCTGCGCTGTGGTGGGAATCGCATCTCCCGTGCGCTTGGTGAGATCGCCCGTCTGATCGAACAGAAGGCAGTAAAGCCGGTTCAACCTGTCATTTGTTACCCAACGCAGGATGTCCAATCCACTTTCCGTTTTGTTCAAACGGGCGCACAGATAGGCAAGATTGTGCTCTCGGCTAGTCCAGACGAGCAGGTGCATGTGGTTCCTCAGCCAAAGGGTGTCACTATTCGAGCCCAACTACGATCGGACGCTTCATACCTTGTTGTGGGTGGCGTGGGCGGCATTGGACGCTCAGTCGTCCAGTGGCTGGTCGCTCACGGCGCCATGAACCTGATTTTGCTTTCTCGAAGCGCTGGCGACCTCGACCTTGACAAGAACAAGAGCACTGATGGCGCTCTATTTTTGCGCGAACTGCGCGACATGGGCTGTCGCGTGAAGCCCGTCAGCTGCGACATTGGTCTTCCCAGCTCACTGACAAAAGCTATCAGAGCCTGCGAAAACGACGGCTTGCCACCAGTGCGCGGTGTCATCCAAGGAGCCATGTTGCTGCGGGACGCCATCTTTGAGCAGATGACCCTTGATGACTGGCGCAGTGGGCTGTCCCCTAAGCTCTACGGTACCTGGAACTTGCATACCGAATTCTCTCAACCCGACTCGCTTGACTTCTTCGTCATGCTCTCCTCGGTCTCTGGCGTGGTAGGCATCGCATCGCAAGCGAACTACGCTGCAGGTGGCTCGTACGAAGACGCCATGGCTCGCTGGCGCCAGTCTCGCGGCCTCCCCTGCGTCGCAATCGATCTCGGCCCCATCTCTGACATTGGCTACGTTTCGACGTCTTCGAAAGTTGCCGAACGCCTGCGCAAGGACGGTGACTTCGCCATGCTCGACGAAGACATCGTCCTCCGCGCCTTGAACGCCGCCATTACCCACCCTCTCGGTTCCCGTCCCCAAATCATAGTCGGCCTCAACTCCTCCCCCGGTCCACAATGGGACCCGAATGGCCGCTCTCAGCTCGGTCGAGACGCCCGCTTCACTCCTCTGCGGCCTATCGCCAAAACGTCCTCTTCATGGGCCGAAACCGAATCCTCAGGCGCATCCCTCTCCTCCCTCCTCGCCTCCGCCGCCGACGCCGAAGCCGCGGCCGAACTCATTGGCAGTGCCATCGCGACGAAACTGGCCGACATCTTCATGATACCCGTCGGCGAAATCGATCTGGCCAAACCGCCGGCTCATTTCGGCGTGGACAGTCTGATTGCGGTTGAGCTGCGGAACATGTTGGTCCCGCAGGCGGCCGCTGATATTTCGATTTTCAATATTTTGCAGACGAGCAGTTTGGGTGCGCTCGCGGCGTTGGTGGCGGAAAAGAGCCGATTCTTGCAGAGTTCTTGATGATGTCCTTGACGGTTCTAGGGGAGGATGGGTGGGCAACGTGGAATTGTTATCAAGCGGTTCTTGCGTTACTTTTTCCTTTGAATTGGATTAATATTTGGATTGATGAACGGTTTGGCGCTAGTTGGAAGGATATCCTTCCTATAGATCTCTTATCATCGATATACAATATGTCAAATGAGCTTCTCTATAGAAATCGAACCTCTAAACATTGTTATCGAGGTATATAAACGTCCATCTTAACTCGAATGCCTGCGTAGTATTACGCGGTTCGCGGATTCAATTTATAGAAGGTTTCGCCTTATAGACGAGATATATAATTCAATAACTACCATGCACCGGTATATTATATAGATGACATATGTTTGAATAGTATTATACAAAGGTGACACGAGTTTCAAAGGAATTTCTATCGACTGAACGTTCCTAAATCTCCTCCCAAATTAAAAAGAAAAGGCAGCAATCTAATTAAACCCCCATACTCCAAGAGTAGTAGGTGGCTTGTCTGGAATCCACACCTGGGCGTATATTAGTCGCAAATCATGCATGCATCCCGTACTTTTGCCAAAAACTTTCCGCTTCTCGAGCAAAAAACACGCAGTCCGGCCACTCCGTCGCTGCCCTATGCCCAGCCACAATGAAGCTTAATGGAACGGACTGAAAAACAAAACAAGAAATTGTTAAAGCCAGTCCTGGCAAAACTATACTCATATATCTTTAGACATTTTCTTTATACGTTTCCTCAACGCTTCCTTCTTACCAGTCACATCAGACTAGGTCGTATAGAAAATAGAAATGAAGGCAGAAGGCGCAATAGTATAAACAAATAGAGAAAAGAAAAAACGAAAGTCACTAGTCATACCACGATCCAAGCAAAAAAACCACACGCGTGATTACAAAAAAATGGTGGCACGAGATAAAGTCTCAAAATAAAGAGACTAAATAGTTTATTTAGTTAATTTATTTTGGTTTTGATATCCTGTAAACTAGTAGTTCGGTAAATAAATCAAGCGTTAGTATACCAATATTAAATATACGATAGTAGAATTAATATTCCAATTTAGTTAACGTAAATAACAGTTCTATAGAATTTTAATTTAAATTTGGTTAGTGATATAATATATCCTTCTATCGATAATTTAACGTAGAAATTTTTATAGATAAATAATATCTCGCAGTTATCGTATCTATTAAGATATACGGCAGCTTAGATAAAGCTCGCGCTAAGACCCGCGCTAAAATTTAGCTAAAGTCGCGCCGAAGCTCGCGTTAAAATAGTATAGATTATATAATTTATATCGAAGTTTTAATATATAGATCGCTTTAAAGATTCGCGTTAAAGGGTTAAAGATTAGATAATCTATACTGAAACTTTAGTACGTTAGTTTAATTTAGAAAGTAAAAATTCTATATAGAGTTTTTATCTATTTTTTAATTAATTAAATAGACAAAGTTATTTCTATAGCTTACGTTATTATTATAAAATAGATATTTATTTTAAAAAATTATAATCTCGGGTTAATAATAGTATTTTCTAATATAACCGATATATATAGTAAGTTCTAGATCGTCTAGACCGACGTAGAACCTTAGACTACTATAGTCCGCGAGAGAGCCGATATATACTATTTAAATAGAAAAATAATATTAGAATCTAATATAAAAAAACTAGATATTCCGAATAATATATTTAAATTAAAAGTAGAACTTGGATAATCCGGCTATACTATTACTATTTAGTAAACCGTAGAAAAGATTCGACTTAAATAGAAAACAGTACCTACTACGCGGAATAGTATATTTAAATCGGAAATAAAAATTTTAAATTAAAAAAAGATTCGAAATAATCTAATACTATTTAGTAAACTATAGTAAAAATCCGAACTAAATAGAAAATAGTATCTATTATATAAAATAGTTTATTTAAATCGAAAATAAATTTTTTGGATTAAATAAAATTTTAATATAATCTAATAATAATTAATATATCTAAGAATAGATCCGACCTAAGCAAAAAGCGGTATTTAATACGCGGAATAATATATTTAAATCGAAAGTAAAGTTTATATATCGAAAAAGATTTAATATAATCCGGCTAAAAAAACTATCGCCTAATAAAAACTAAAAAAAAACGGCTACTAATACGCGGAATAGTATATTTAGAAAATAGTAAATAGAATTAAAAGATTTAAATTAATAGTATTATCGTATTAATTAAGCTATCCGGTTGCTAGATACGAGTTCGGAACGAACGAACTAACGATATCGAAATATATATATAAAAGTAAAAATAGAAATTTAGTTATTCGAAAATCTATAAAAATCTAGTTATTCGAATTAATAAAATATAAAACTTTTTTACCGACGGATTTTATAACTCTTTTATTTATTTTACTATTAACTATTTTCTTAATTTTTTATAAATTTATTTCTATATTTACTATGATCGACGAATTTTCTAACTTTAGGCGGCAGTCTATTGTTATTTTTATTTATAAAAATAAAGACGACTAGTTCGGTACTATATAGATTTATATAGAATTAAAAGATTTATAGTATACCGTCTAGTAACGTACTACTCTAATTCTAGTATTAACGGAATTATTAATACTAGTATTTTTTCTCGCCGGAATAGATTGGAGAAATCCATTAGAATTTAGTATAGTAGATTCTTTTAGATTAATATAATATAGGTTTTAGAGGCCTAGATCCCACTTTTTTTAAAATAGTATAAGGAATTTAAATTGTCCTTCGTATTATCCTACTTCTATTTCGACGAAACGCGTATATAAAAAGGCTAAGTAAAGTCTATTTTATTTCCTACGAAATAATATTTACCATTTATACCCTATACTATTATCTTCCAAACTCTATTGATATAGATTTTGAATTCTAAAATCTATACCAATCTATATCATTCCGGCGAAAATTATATTTCCGGATAAACCGTTTTCCGGCTTACTAGACGATTTTATAAAACGAAAAAGTAATATTAAACTGGCCGGTTCGGGTCGGGTTTTCGTCGAACCGTCGGGTACTCGACCCGATTTTAGTAATCCGATCCGGGTTCGATCCGCTAAACGGTCGAGTCGGGTTATAGATTTTAACCCGACCCGAAAATCTAATCCGACCCGATTTATAATCGTATTCGATAGTTAAATACGAAAGTAATTATTGGTAATATAAAATAGTATTATATTCTATTTACTACTAGTTTATAAAACAGTTATCTAAAAATATTAATTTATATAGCGATACTATATAAATAGTATTAACCTTTTCTAAATAATTCTACAGACGTATATCTTTTTTCTAGAACTTTTAATCTTTTAGAATTTATTATTAACTAGCTATTATTATATCTCCGGCTATATCTCTAAATTTTATATTAATTTTTTAATAAATCAGGCGTCCTTCTACTAAATAGTAATAGGCTTAATATTAATTACGGCTAGTTAATAATCTATAAAAAATAAATATAATCGGATATATATAGTAATATAGTAAAATAATATATCAATTTTTAAGAAAAGTAAATATATATTCTTCTATTATATTCTATTTAATTAATTTTCTTTAGTTTTAGTACCCGGTAAACCAGTGGTTCGGTAAGCAAATCAAGCGTTGGTATACCAGTATCGAATATACAATAGTAGAATTTATATTCTAATTCTATTAATATAAATAACAGTTTTATAGAATTTTAATGTAAATTTACTTAGTAATATAACGTATCCTTCTACCGATAACTTAACGTCGAGTTTTTATAGATAAGTATACTTTATAGTTATCGTTTCTTCTTTTTCTTTTACTAGTAATATAAGCCTAAAACATTTTACGTACGTATATACTCCCGTAATAGCTATAGCTATAAACTAAATCAGACGGTAGTATATTTATAATAACTATATCTATCCGCGCGGACGTCGACTACCTCGTAGTAGCTAGAGCAAGCTACTCTAACTTCGATATAAATAGCCTCTTTACCGCCTTTAAAATACGCTATCCGATTTCTCTATCTCCCTTTAGCTTAATTAATTAAATAAAGCTTCTAGCTATAGTAGCTAGCGTATTAGCTAGTAACCGTCTTACGGCTAACAACCCTCTTAAAGCTACGCGGGCTAAAAAGTACTTTAATAACTTAACGGAACGTTTAGATACGAGTTATACGATAAATATAGCCGAGGCGAAGACTATAGATAGATACTTCGCAGTATAGTAGATAGATATAACGGAAATATTAGAAGCTGATAATTATATATAACGTCGAGAAAGGACTAGTAGATCGAAGACTGCGAGTAACGAAGATATATTTATATAGTAGAGGATTCGTAATCGCGAATAAAAAAGAAAATAGTTAAATAGAAGTAATTGACTGCGCTGTAAATCTTGCCTAACGAATTTTAGCTGTGAAAATTTCTTTATACGTAAAATTCGATAATCGTTGCCGTATATAACGTTGATAATATATATATATATATATATAAAAACTCAATATAACCCTAGATAAAAACCTTTCAAAAAGGCTATTATATTCTATAAAGCTATTAACGCTATACTTTATATTCTATCGATCTTTCTATTAATATTTACGGTAGTAACTATTTTAAACACAGGCGGCGTACCTTAGAGAACGCGGTAGTACTTAGTACAACGCTGAATTTTCTATTACGCCTCGATAGGCAGGAATATATAGGATAGCCTAGATATTAGTACTAGTAAGTATTTTAGTAGTTTTAGTAAATAAAGACAATAAATACCTTTAATTTTAGTAGTTTTAGTAAGTAAATACTATAAGTATCTTTAGTTTTAGTAATTTTAGTAAATAAATACTATAAATACCTTTAATCTTTATAGTTTTAGTAAGTAAATACTATAAGTACCTTTAATTTTCGTAGTCTTAGCGAGTAAATACTATAAAATAAAGCTATTTTAGTTATTTTAGTCTATATATAACCTAAATAGTAGAGAATTTTATTTATCTATATAGATTCCGAACTCGACGCCCTGTTAGTTTGTATTTAATTTATTAGTTATCGCTATATACAACTCTAGTAATTAGATTTATTTATTTTTAATTAATTTAAATTACTACCTATTATATCTCCGTTCATAGATATATAAATAAATTTAATTAATTTTTTAAAATACCAGACCTTCTAGATAGCTCTATAATATTTTAAATACCTTTAGGATATCTATCGCAGGTTAATATTAAACCTTTACTTTAAATAATTCCAGTTCTATAGTAAAAAAGTCCGAACCTAAAAAAAAGGAAGTCTAGATAAAAAATAATAGTAGTAATAAAAAAGATAATATTTCTACTACTAACTAAAACTTTAGTAATATTAAAGTTAATAAGCCTAATAAATACTATAGAAATTATAATAAACTCGAGAGCTAGCTCGTATAGTTAGATATATACTTTATATTCTATCTAATAAATAAAGAGAAAAAAACCTTCTTTATTATATTATATCTTCGAGGATAAGTTTAGTACTAGATAAAACCTCTCCTTCGCTAATATATAGATAATAAAAAAGATCGCGAATATATTTTTATATAGTTTATAAAATTTAAAAAAGCTATTTATAAAATCTTCGGAATATTAAATAAAATTTTAACTATTAAACGCTTTATTTAATATCTTTAGTAGAAAAATATAGTATTTAACTACGCCGTACGATTTATAAAATAGGTACTACTAACGGAATAGAATAACGACGCTCTATATAAAATATTTAGATAAAGATTTAAAAAATAAATAAAAAATAAACTTATATATAATAGTCGAGTATATAATATACTAGATAATCTAATTAAAATATCTATCGACTTTAATAATAAACTATATAAAAGAGATATAGAAAAACGCTATAATAGCGAATAATAAAGTAATATAGAATATTATCCGGAATAAATCTATAAAAGACTATAGCTATATAAAAAAACCGAAGATAGCAACTATAGATCTATATTAATAGAACTAGACTTTATATAATAACGACGTAAAAGGAAAAAACCTAAAAGTAGTAAAGAAAATAAAAATTCTAAAATATACTATAACTATAATAAACTAGACTATTTCGCGAAAGAATATCGGTTAAATAAAGTATAACGACGATAGTTTAACGCTATACTAAGGAAAAATCCTAAAAACTAGTAAAAAATAATTTTAGAAAATTACGATAGTAGTTTTAAATCCTAGGAAATTAGTTTAAATAAAAAATTTATATTTATAAAAAACGATAAAGTACTATAGAAAGCTATAATAAATAATATTTTATTATAAATATAAATAGAATCTACTAGAAGGAAAGCCGCTTTTAGATAAATAATTATAATAATAGAGGATATTAGACTAGTATATCTTTAAATTCTTTATAATAAAAAACTAGTAAAAGAAAAATTTATAGTAATTTATAAAGGATTTGAAAATATTTATAAAATAAATATTAACGATAGATACCTATAGAATAACTAGTAGAACTAAGAAATAGATAATATTACTAATATATTAGAAAAGAAACAAGAAAGTAACGCTTCTAAAAATAAAAATATTCCTAAATTAATCTTATAACGGAAAAACGTAATAATAGGAAATTAATATATACTATTTAATTAGACTGCCTACTATAATATTAACTATAGAATCTATAAAATAGAAAAGAAAGAAACCGGATAGTATCTATTAAAACTATACCGACGCGCTCCTATAATACCTCTTAAAGTCGGCTATTATAATACTTATAACTATTCCGGATATATTATATATGGTAGATATAAATACTAGAAAAAATAATAAAAAAAAAATAGAACCTTTAATTAGGAATTCTATAGATATATTTTATAAATAGATTATAAAAATAAAAAATACGAGAATATAAATAATAATTCGGGAAAAATTAAAATTTTATAGTAATAGGTATACTATAAACGTATAATTTTACGTCCTAGAAAAAAAAACTAAGTTTGGCTAGCTATATATATATATTCGAGATTAAAATAATCGTCGAAACTAATAATAGATTATAGAAAGTTAAAGTATTTATTAATTTAGGCGTAACCAGAAATTTTATATTAAAGGATTTAGCTAAAAAGAAAAGATTCCTTCGAACTAAAAAAAAAACTATATAACTTAATAGTTATCGATAGAAATAAAATACTAAATAGAAATAAAAAAGTTATTAAAAAAATAATACCGCTCTAAATAATAATTAATTAGTATTAAAAGGAACTTAAATTCGATATTATTCGGATAGCTAGCTACGAAATTATATTTAGAATTCTTAAATTAAAAGATTATAATCTAGTAATAGACTAGGAAAAAGAGTATTTAGCTTTAAACGATACTTTTATATAAAGAGTAACTAGCCTATACCGAAGTAGTATTCTCGGGTAGATAAAAAATAGAATATAAAGTACGAATTTATAGCTTCGAAGAAAAATAACTAAAAACTATTTAGGTCCGACTTATTAGATACTAGTAGAAATTAGCTAGATTAATAAAATAGAAGTAAAAAAGAAAATTATAAATCTTTTAAAAACTCTATACTATTTAATAAAAAATTAATAGAAACTCTATTAGAAAGGATTCTAGATAAATATAAAAATTAGATAAACTTATTTTAGAAAAAGATAACTATAAAAGTACTATCTAAATATTAAATATAGAGTTATAATATCAGATTTAAACTAGATAAATAACCTACGTTTAGACCTATCTATCTATTATCTATAACAGAACTCGAAATACTCTATAAATACCTAGATAAAAATATAAAAAAGAGATTTATTAGAAAATCTTAATTACCGGCAGGATATCCGATCCTCTTTATATCTAAAAAAAACGGAATATTCCGCCTATATATTAAATACCGGAAGCTAAATAATATTATAATTAAAAATCAATATCTACTACTAAATATTAGCGAGCTTTAAAATAGACTTTCTGGAATATAATATTTTATAAAATTCGACTTTCGAGGAATATATAACCTTATATAAATAAAGACCGGAAAAAAATAAAAAATAGCTTTCTAAATAAAATATAATTATTATAAATATATATTTATACTGTTCAGGTTTATAAACGCCTCGGTAATCTATTAGAATATAGTTAATAATATATTTAAAAAATATCTAGATATATTTATTATCGTTTATTTTAATAATATTCTAGTTTTTTCTAAAATATTCTAAAAATATAAATAATATATTAATAAAGTTCTTAAATATTTAGAGAGGAAAGATTTACGCCTTAAATTAAAAAAGTATAAATTTTATAAAGAAAAAATTAACTTTCTAAAATTTATTATAGAATATAATAGATTATATATCGACTCTAGTAAGCTAAAAGCTATTATAAAATAGAAAATACTAATAAACTTTAAAATAATCTAGAGTTTCTTTAGATTTATAAACTATAACTAAAAGTTTATAAAAAACTATTCTAAAAAAGCTTTTACTCTAATAGCTTTAATAAAAGATACTATTAAATAGTATTCGAAAAAAATAATAATAATAAATATTTAAAGATTTTAAGAAAAAATATATATAAGATCTAGTACTTAAAATATTTAATCTATAAAAACTATTAAAAATAAAAATAGATTTATTAAATCTAGTTATAGATATATACCTTCTATAATAATATAATAATAAATAGTACCCGATTATATATATATCTAGGAAACTATTACTAGCGGAATTTAATTACGATATTTATAATAAAAAACTACTAGCTATAGTAGGTATACTAAAATAGTAGAAAGTATATACCGAAAGATTATTAGAATTAATAATTTTTATAAATTAAAAAAATCTTCTATACTTTATAATAATAAAATAATTTAATAAAAAAAAAATACGATAGTCTAAATTCCTTAGTTAATAAAAGTTTAAAATATACTATATCTTAGATAAAGAAAATAGAAAAATAGATATTTTAAGTCGGAAAAATAATTATATAAAAATAAAAGAGATTTTTAATAATAGTATTCTTAAAATTAATAAAGATAGATTACTATTAGTAGATTAGTACGAAATAAATACGATACTACGTATATTAAAAGATAACTAAAAATAGTTTTCTATCGAAAAAGAAAAACTATAAATACTAGATAATAAAATCGACGAATATATTAAAGAATACTATAATAGAATACTATAAAAATATCTAGGCGTAATAAAAATAATATAAATTTTATAATAATATTACCAGTTTCCTAATATAAGATAATACGTCGAAGTATATATAAAAAAATATTATAATTATTAGTAAAATAAATATATTATATATATTTATTATAGAATAATCCAGTATTAGAAATCGCCGGATTTATTATAAAAGAAAGTTATATTAGACTTTATTATTAAACTTCTAAAATCGAAAGACTTAATAATAAATATAGAATACGATTTAAAACTTAATATAGTAGATAGATTTACGAAATATATCTATATAATCCTATTATAAAAAGATTTTATAGTAGAATAACTCGGATTTATTATTCTAAATCGATTATTTTAATACTATAAACTACTAGAAATATTAATAAATAATAAAGATAAACTTTTTATTTTAAATTATTAGAAAATCCTTATTCTTTTATTTAGTATAAAGCTAAAAATATTAATAGCTTTTTACTCGATAATAAATAAATAAATAGAATATACTAAATAAACTTTAGAATAATACCTAAAATACTATATTAATAATATTTAGAATATTTAGATTTTACTTTTACTAATAGTATAATTAGCGCTTAATATAAAGGAATTAAATACGATAAAAAAAATACCGTTCTATATTAAAAATAGAAAAAATCCGAATTTATTTAGATAACCGCTACTATATATATTAGCGGAAGTAGTAATCTAAAAAATTAATATTTAAAAAAAATCTATAGAAATATTCTTAAGATATAGAAATATTTAGATAATTACTAAAATAAAAAGCGAAAAATAGTACCTTAGCTAAAAAAAAGAGATAAGGTATATCTTTTTATAAAGAACCTAAAAACAAGTACTTTAAGTAAAAAACTTAACTATATTAAATCGGACTATTTTTAATTAAGGAGATTAGAAGATTTTAAAATTTTAAATTCGATCTATTTAAAAATATTAAAGTATTCCCGGTATTTTATATATCTCTTTTAGAACTAGCCGACTCTAGAACGCTATTATAAAAGACGTTTAATTTCGAGATATAGAAAGAAAATACCTTTATAGTCGAAAAGATTCTATAATAAAAAGGTTAAAACTATCTAATTAAATAGAAAGGTTACTCTACTTCAGAAAATATTTAGGAATTTAAAAAATATTTAGTAAACTACTAGAAGACTTTATAATAGTTCTATTAAAAGGAGCTAAAGAAGTTATCGACTAGCTAAAGTCGCTAGATAGAATAATCTATTCGAAAGCTACGTCGATAAAAAGATTTAAATCGATAGAAGAAATCGGATCCGTATTACTTTTATATTTTAACTTTTCGAAATTTTATAGCTTACTATTAACTAAAATACGCTACTTTTCTTTAATATAATCTAACTAATAGAGTAGATTTATTACTTCGTATATATTTTACGTAACTCTTTTTTTAACCTTTTACGCTTATTTTTAAGACGACGCTAACGCGTAGTATTTAATAGAATAAGATTATAAAGATAGATTTATTCTATATAATTTATATACTTTTTAGAACTTTCGCCGATATAATAGAACTTTCCTAACTAGAAATAATTTCGATAAAAATATATAGCTAATATACCGATACCTAATAATATGATTTTTTTATAATAATTTTTAGTTAATAACCTTTTCTTTTTATTTATAAAAAAGAAGGACGGATAGTTTTTCAAGATAAAAAATCTAAAAAAAGAACCTAGTATTATAAATATAGACGGTATTTTTTAAAGAATATAGTAGTATTTAATATAGCGTTAGATTTCCTATTACGTTTCGATAGATAAAGATATATAAAACGGTATAGATATTAGTACTAGTAAGAATTTTAATAGTTTTAGTAAGTAGATACTATAAGTACCTTTAATTTTAGTAGTTTTAGTAAATAAATACTATAAGTACTTTTAGTTTTAGTAATTTTAGTATATAAATACTATAAATATCTTTAATCTTAGTAGTCTTAGTAAGTAAATATTATAAATACCTTTACTCTTAGTAGTTTTAGCGAGTAAATACTATATAATAAAGCTATTTTAGTTATATTAGTCTATAAGTAACCTAAGTAGTAGAGAATCCTACTTATCTATATGGATCCCGAACTCGACGCCTTTATAGCTCGTATTTAATTTATTAGTCATCGCTATATACAATTCTAGTAATTAAACTAACTTCTTTTTAATTAATTTAAATAATTACCCGTTATATCTTCGTTTATAGATATACTAATAAATCTAACTAATTCTTGGAAATACCAGACCTTCCAAATAGCCCTATAATAGTAACGTCGGTAAAGATCTCGCGATATAGTCTAGCGAAAGGTATTTTAGAAATAAAAAGTTCGAAACCTTTTTAGTATCTACGGATTTTTCGAAAAGCGACGGTTCTAGACTTCTATTTATATTTCTTTCGATAGATTATAAGCCAGACTATTTAGAATATATTACTTCAGAGTATTACCGGTACTATAGCGCTATAAGATTTTCTTTTACCTTTTTCTTTACTTTTCCCGATTCTATTTCATCGAGTCTTCGCTATATCTCTATAGTATATCGTAAGGAAAAAATAGGAATTTATAGATAGTATAATATAGGAAAAGAACTATATTTTAATACTAGAATTATATTTTTATATACGATTTTAACGTCTTAGCGGGTCGAACCGTAGAAAAACCCGACCCGACGACCAGTCTAAATAATATAGAAGTTTATTTTATCTTTCTATAGTATATTAATATAGATAACTATAAAGATATCGGAAAGTTATCTATTATTAAAATGATATAGTAATTTTTAAAGACGAAATATAAAAATTACTTTTGAATTACGAATCGGATATTATATAGCTAATATATTAATTTTAAAAAAGCTCTAATAAATTAAATTAATAGTATTATAGACGAGATTATTTCGTTAGTATAAAAGTTCTTTAAATACGATCTTACAATAAAGTCGATAACTATAAAAAAATACCGATTCTAGATTTTTCTATATTCGCTCCTGGAGGAATACTAGACTATCGTCGATATTATCGATATATAAAAAAACGTTAACTTTAACCGTATTATAAAGGTCATTTAGAGAAATTAAGTATTTTTATAGGTCGATAAAGCTATTAATTAGGCGAAAAATAGATCCGGCTGATTATTTATATAGGGTTCGAAACTAAACCATCGCGAAGGTAAATCTAGATTATATAAAAGAGATTTATTATCGGATAAAAAAATTATCTCCTATATAGTTTCCCGGGTTATAGACTATATAACTATCTCGGAAAAAAGGAATTCTAATAATAGTTTAAAGCTAAATTTAGATCGAAGTTAAAAGAGAAAGCTACGAAAAATAAAGGGAAATATAAAAAAAAGATTAAGTCTTCTAAAAAGACGGGTTACTAGATTTATAACGACGGAAGTTTATCTAATAAAGAGTTTTTAGAGTCTTCTTTCTCCGAAGATAATAAAAACGAGAAGGTAGGCTACGAAACGGCTACATTAAATAAAGAACTCGCTAGTAGGAAACTATCGCCTATTATTATATTCTACATTATAGGTTTCGACGCTTTATTCTATATAACTAACTAATTTTAACTATTTCGTCTATCTATAATTTTTATTAAACGGCGAGTTATTATAATTAAAAGATTAAAATTATATATAGATTAGTATAAAATTCCTATACTATAAATTCTAGATATTAATAAAACGTTACTTATTGATATTCTTTTTATTCTATTACTCGGAATTAATTTTCTATCTAGAAAAAAGCTATATTAAAGAAATTTTATCGGTTTATTTGATAAAGATTACTTTTAAATAAACGATAAATAAAGTAAATAAGTTATTAAAATTAAAGAGCGTAGAAAAATCTATATAATTTTAATAATTATAAAAGATTTCAAAGAAACTATTTTTTCTATTATCGAATCTTTATATTTACTAATCTACCTAGCTTTACTAATATCCGAAACTTCTATCTAGACTAATATCTAGACTAATCTTTCTACTAGCGTTTTAAAGAAATAGATATTCGAAAAATACGAATACGATCTATATTATAGGCGCTTTAATTACTTTAGTCCTATAGTAATAATAAAAGTTGATAAAGTTATTAATCTAGTAAAACTAATTCTAATAACTCGAGTTTCGGTAGAGTCTACGATATCTACGCTAAAGTAAAAACAATAGATAATAGAAACTATTATATTAGCGATTATAAGTCTAGAATTCTATATCTAGTTTCTATTAACGTCTACGGTCCTCTTTTACCGTTATTAAAAGGCTACGAGTATTTTTTTCTAATTATTAATACCTATTTACGCTCTAATTAGGCTCTATTAATAAAAACCAGAGACGACTACTATATAGTCTTAACCTATTAAAAGAAAGTTATCGAATTTAAAACTAACGCGAAATTTAAGGCTATTTATCTAAATAATATTCTAGAAGTTCCTAAAATAGATTAAAAAATAATATACCTCCGCTAGTATTTTATTTTAAACTATCGAGCCGTATTATTTTAACTAAAATAGTTTTACGAAATAATATATTCGTATAATAGAAAATAATATTCGAGCTATATCAAATAAAGTTAATCTATTAATAGGGTTCTGGTCTAAAGTAACGAAATCGGACGCGTACGTTAGAAATTAAATCGGAAATAATTCTAAATTTAATAAATAATTAGTTTTACTATATAAATTGTTCGAAGGGTTAGACCTTTAATTAATTACCTTAGAGTCTAGAATTCTAAATACTATTCTTTCGTACCGTTAAATTTACTATTAATAGATAGTAGAAAAGATAAATTTATAGACCGAAGTAGAATATACGTTTTTTTCGGCTATAATAATAAAACAAATTTTTAGTATCGTCTTTAGGCTTTTAATATAAAGTCGGTAACTAAAGCTTATACTATTAAAATCGCTAAAGATACGAAAAAAAGAAATATTAAATTTAACTTCGATATCTAAATACGTAACTAGTTTTTTAAAAGAAAATTTTATAGACGACCTCCGAAGATATCTATTACTAAATTATATAATTTAGCTGCTATACTAGTCGATATTTAAGTCGAAATCTAGCCGTCTATTTAATTTAAAACTTTTTAAATCTAGTATCTATTTTTAGAACCTGCCGCCCCGGTTATATTAGTACTATATAAATTCTTATATATAGCGATATAGAATCGGAAAAGCAAATCCGATACCGATAATAATAACGAAGACTTTTATCGGGATAAAATTTCTAAAGCTAATATAACGCTCGTTCTAACGCTCGCAGCCGTAATAGATATAAAGGACGGAGATAAAAAGGAGGTTATATAGATAATAGTCACTTCTAATATATAGAATTAAATAAATACTATTCCGATACCGATAACGTATAAATAAACTATTAATAATTCTATCTAAAGGAAAAAATAAAAGAAGACGATCGATATAGAATTTATTACGTTTATATTAGACGGTATATAGAAATTTATCATCCTTTCTAAAAAGGCTAATATCTTTACTAGTTAATAGATATTTAAAGTTAAACTATACTTAGATAGCTCCTTTAATAAATTTAAAGCTAAACTAGTTATTCGAAGCTTTTTATAGATATAAAATATCGATTTCGAGTAAACGTTTATATTAATAGTTAAATTCGACTCTCTATATCTATTTTTCGCTTTTATTACGATAAGAGATATAGAATACGACTAAATAGATATTAATAACGGCTTTATTAAATCTATTCTAAAAAAAAAAAGATTTTTATAAAGACGTTAAATAGAATAAACTATCTTTTAGAAAAGGTATTATAAATATTCAATAGCTATATAGATTAAAATAAACTACGAAAAACTAGTATAAATAATTTATAAAAATAATACTAGAAATAGGATATAGATAATACGCCGCCGATTTTTACTTTCTCGTCTATAATAAAAGAGGAATTCTTCTACTAGTATATATTAATAATATTTCCGTTACTACTAATTTAGTAATTTAGGTTAACTATTTTAAATTATCTTTTAAAAATATCATTAAAATTAAAATTTAGAAAAGATAGAAAAAATCATTAGTATAAAAATTATGAAAAATAGATCTAAAAAAATAATTAAAATAAACCGGATTTTCTATTTCAAAAAGATTCTAGAATATATATAGATGGAATATAATAAATAAAAATTAACTAAACTCTCTATTAATAGCTATAGTAGTTTCTATTCTATAAAACTAGACGATGAACGTATTAATTCTAAATAGTATTAAAAAGGGATCGGAAATCTAATATACGTATATATTTCTATTTAACTGGATATTATATTTATTTTTAGTCGCCTTAGTTAATATTTAATAATCCTATAAAGTATTACTAATAAGCTTTAAAGAATCTTTTAAAATACGTTCGATTAACTATTAATAAAGGTCTAGTATTTAGTACTTGTAGAAGTTAAATAATTACCGGTTTTTCCGACTCCGATTATATAATAGATCTAATCGATAGAAAGTTTATCTTCGCCTACGTCTATATATTTACCGGCGGATCGATATTATAAATAAATTATAAAAAAATTATAAATAAATTATAAATAAATTATAAATAAATTATAAATAAATTATAAATAAATTATAAATAAACTACGAATAAAAGTTAATTATAATTTTAATAACCGAAGCTAAATATATAGCGTTACTAATCTACGCGAAGGAAGGCTTCTAGATATCGTAATTACTAAAGGATCTTGGATTTATCGAATTTATTAGCGATAACTTTAAACGAGTTAATATTATCGAAGATAAAGTATATAAATTAACTTTAACTATTAATATTTGAGATATAACTAAATAGTATTCGTATTAATAGATAATAAATAAATTTATAACCGATTTAATTATATTAATATTAACTATTATAATATCCGCGATCTATATAAATATAATTTTATTATTATTAAATTTATACCGAACGTAGAAGTAATAGCCGATAGTCTAACTAAGCTATTAATAAAGAATAAATATAGAATATTTAAAAAGTAACTCGGTATAAAAACTAATAGGAATTTAAGTTAAATATTAGTTATCTAAGTTTCTCTAGATCTAGGTCGTTTATTACTCGAGGTTTAATAGTAGTAGAAACTAGTAGTTTAGAATAATATTATCTACGCGGTATAGGAAAATTCTATTAGTTTAAATAGAACTCGAAAGTAATAGGAACTAGCAGTTTAAAAACGGATTATCTACGTGCCGAATAGAAATATTAAAATGTATAGCAACTTAAATAAAGCTCGCGCTAAAGTTTACGCTAAGGCTCGCGCTAAAATTTAACTAAAGCTCGCGTTAAAGTTTAGTTAAAGTTCGCGTTAAAGCTCGCGTTAAAATAGTATAAATTATATAATCTATATCGAAACTTTAATACGTAGATCGTTTTAAAAGTTCGCGCTAAAGAATTATAGATTAGGTAATCTATACCGAAACTTTAACGCGTTAATTTAATTTAGAAAGTAAAAATTCAATATAAAGTTTTTATCTATTCTTTAATTAATTAATTAGATAAGATCACTTTTATAGCTTGTTTCACTATATCAAGATACGTATTCATTCCAACAGTTTCTTCTTTTTTAATTAGCAATATAAATCCTATAATATCTAAAACCTTTTACGTACGTATATACTCTCGTAAAAGTTATAGCTATAAGTTAAACCAGACGGTAGTATCTATATCCGTAATAGCTATACCTACCCGCGCGGTTATTAACTACTTTATTATAGCTAGTATAATCTATTTCGATTTTAATAAAGATTTTTATTTTACTATCTTTAAAACGCGCTATCCGATTTTCCTATCCCCTTTTAATCTAATCGACCGGGTAAAGCTTTTAGCCGTAGTAGCTAGCGTATTACTTAACGACTCTTTTAAAGCTAAATAGGCTAAAGTATATTTTAATAATTTAACGGAAAGTCTAGATACGGGTTATATAATAGATATAGCGGAAGCGACGAATATAGATAATTATTTTGTAGTATAGTAAATAGATATAGCGGAAATATTAGAAGCTAATAATTATATATAATATCGAAAAAGAACTAGATAGTAGAAGATTCGTAATCGAAAAAAGAAGAAAATAGTTAAATAGAAATAATTAACTGCGCTGTAAACCTTGCCTAACGAACTTTAGCTATAAAAATTTCTTTATACGGTAAATATAACAATTGTTCCCGTATATATCGTTGATGAGAAATATATATATATATATATGAAAATTCAATATAATTCTAGATAGAAACCTTCTAAAGGAAAGAGTCTAAATAATAAATAGAAAATAAAAGAAAATTTTGAAAATGGAAAAAAATTGACGCGCGGTTTTCTTTGCGAATGCAGATCCGCAACTTGAAAAAGCTATAACGATCGACCCGTAGAGACAAAAAATAATCTTCAGTTTCGAAGACTGCCACACTCGTTCCCGGATTTTTTTTTTTTAAAAAAAAAAAAAAAAAAAAAAAGAATCAACGTTTTTGGTCCTATATATATATATATAGTGGATTTGTTCTTAAATATTATATAAAAAAAACATTTAACTCCTATTCGCATTATATTAGATATTGTTTACGATAATATCCGATCGACGAAGTAGGCGGTATATAGAATCAGTATCTAAACGTCGCGGACGTGAAACCAGCATTTAAAAATAGATATATCGAAACTATAGAAAATATACTTTAAAACAACGGATTCAACGAATATTATATTAATTGAAAAATACTACGTTTTTTTTTATTTATTAGATTTTTAGCGTTTTAAAACGATGGATATTTTTTTTAGATAATTCGCAATTTATATATAATTATTAAATATATAATGTAAAAATTATTACTTTTTTTTGTAATTTAAATAATATTTTATTATATTTATTGAAATTTCGATTAATAATACGATATATCGCGTATATTTCTATTAATAATTTAACGTAATACAATTTTTATAGTTTAGTACTTTATAGTTTTTTTTTTTTTTTTTTTTTTTTTTTTTTTTTTTTTTTTTTTTTTTTTTTTTTTTTTTTTTTTTTTTTTTTTTTTTTTTTTTTTTTTTTTTTTTTTTTTTTTTTTTTTTTTTTTTTTTTTTTTTTTTTTTTTTTTTTTTTTTTTTTTTTTTTTTTTTTTTTTTTTTTTTTTTTTTTTTTTTTTTTTTTTTTTTTTTTTTTTTTTTTTTTTTTTTTTTTTTTTTTTTTTTTTTTTTTTTTTTTTTTTTTTTTTTTTTTTTTTTTTTTTTTTTTTTTTTTTTTTTTTTTTTTTTTTTTTTTTTTTTTTTTTTTTTTTTTTTTTTTTTTTTTTTTTTTTTTTTTTTTTTTTTTTTTTTTTTTTTTTTTTTTTTTTTTTTTTTTTTTTTTTTTTTTTTTTTTTTTTTTTTTTTTTTTTTTTTTTTTTTTTTTTTTTTTTTTTTTTTTTTTTTTTTTTTTTTTTTTTTTTTTTTTTTTTTTTTTTTTTTTTTTTTTTTTTTTTTTTTTTTTTTTTTTTTTTTTTTTTTTTTTTTTTTTTTTTTTTTTTTTTTTTTTTTTTTTTTTTTTTTTTTTTTTTTTTTTTTTTTTTTTTTTTTTTTTTTTTTTTTTTTTTTTTTTTAACTAAAACTATATTCTTCAGTCTTCGAAGAATATACTACGTTTATAAATATTCAATCAATATTCCAGGAATATATTATACAACAATCAAAAATTCTTTCGGAATTCGAAGATAGAAAAATTATATCGCAATTAAAAAAAATAAAACTTCTTACAAAAAATTACAAACCTTCGAATCGATTTTACAAAGAAAAAAGATATTATAAACTCGTATTGATCGTACAAGATACCGAAATCTTTCTTTTTTACGGATGAATATTACATTGACCGGAGATCCGAGAAAGAAAAAAAAAGCTCGGATCATTCGAAAAAAAGGAAACGTAATACGATTTCGATTGTATATAATTGATCTAAAAAAAAGAACTTGATTTAAAAGATAAAAAAACGGATTTATATTTGAGCAACGGTAGGATATACTTTCAAAATCGGATATGATCTACTATAAAGTACCGAGTACTTCGAATGAAAAAATAAGCCAACGGGAATATATCGATATAGTAATGGAACCATATATAAAGCTATTGATATAAAAGAAAAACTTTATTATAAAAGAAAATGACGATTGGAACTATAGCAATCTACCATCGAACTATAGGAATTTAAATCAAAGAATGAAAAATTGAAAATGGCTTGGAATACTATAAAAATCATCTATCGAGCCCTGATTTCGCTTCGATCGAAGTTTGCTTCAGTAAATAGGATGATTTAACATTCCAATATCTTGTCGATAAAAGAGTAGAAATAGACTTTACAGGTATATATCAAATGGCTTGTAGATACTATACTCTGGCGCTTGAACGATGTTATTAAAGCAAACGGCTAATCGACTAATTGATAAATTGCTCTATTCGATTGCTTGAATAGTTTTAAAATTTATTAATTTATGGAAATGTATATAGATAGCTATATTCCCAATAATCTACCTTTATAACAAATCTGCTTTTACAATAGAGTTAAGCTTTTTAAAAATTTTCTAAAAAACTTAACTAAAAAATAGTATTTTACTATTAGACTGGCCGTCGAATCGAATTTCGAATCTAGATTAACTAACCCGATACGATCCGAGTCGGATTAGACTAAAATATAACCAGACCCGACCGGGTTTTAGGTTCTAAATTATAACTCGATCCGATCTACTAAAACTAGATTTTAGTACTAAATATTAGTATAGAAGTATAAAGCTAGTATAACTTTTATATATATCTATTAAAAAAGTATTAATTAATTAATTATATTAGCTAGAGAGTTCGTAGTGAAATTGAATATATTACCTGGATAGTTTATCTTTATTTAATTATTCAAATAATAATATATTAAATATATAATATAATCGGATCGAATCCGGATCGGATTACTAAAATCGGATCGGATATCCGATAGTTCGACGGAAATCCGATCCGAATCGGCCAGTCTATTTACTATTAAAAATTCTATATTTTTTTTAGTATTTTATTAAAGATTAATATTATAGTATATTTGTTTTAATAGCTATACTCTTTTATTAACGTTTCTATAATCTAGACTATTATCTACGATATTTTATTATATTTTAATATAGTAGTCAGGGTTCTAAACTATACAAACGGCTTAAAACGTTATAGAATATATAACTGGATTATATAGTTATATACGAATTCGGATATTAACTAATCCGGTCGCTAATTATAAAAGCGGATATAGAAGCGGATATTAGTCTAGCGTAGAGATATTTATATATATAAATATCTTACTCCTCTATAGTTATAGTAAAATAAGTTTAGAATTTTATACTAGTAGTAATAACTTTTTAGACTATAAACGATCTAACATTTATTCCATTTTTAAAGCTTTATTAAACCGGTTTTATCTACCTTTATAAATAAGATTCTTTAAGCTCGAATATAAATTCCTAATTAAAATACTTCTTTTACTCCTAGTTCGGCGCTAGTATAGAACGAATAATAGTATATAATAAAAATACTGCCTCGCCTAAAATTTATATAAACCAAAAGTCCCGCTATAAAACCTTTTTAAACGACTTATTTATAGCCTAATTCGCTTTCGTTTCTACTATAGAGAACGACCTTTCTAGAAAAGACGTTAGTCTCGAGGGTACCCTAGATATTTTCGGAAATAACGATTTTTATAATAGCGATAACGAAGGTAGATCTAGTAATAGACGTAATCGATTCTTTAATTATCTTTATATAAACCGTAGAAATAGCTATACCGATTCCGATTATTATTATTTTTATTATAGTAGTTCCAATCTAGGGCTACTAGAACCTTCTAGTAGAAAATCTAATCCGCAATTATATAGATCTATTTCTTCTAATATCTTTAACATTTCTATAGCTTATATAATATAGAACGCCTATAATAAAAAGCCTCCTAATTTTAAAAGTTATAAGCGTAACTACTATATCGCCTATATTTAGTTCCGCCGCTATAAATACTACGATTTATTTTATAATATAATTATCGCGGTTCTCGTTTTCTATAGTAGTTAATATTTTATTAATAATACTAAACCGTAGTACGTTAAATAGATTTCTAACCTAGATAAAAGTTCCTAGAAATACTTTAAAGCGACTTTTCTAGAATAATAGGATAAACCGAATTTTATAGAAAATACTTTAGCTATTTAGTATAGATTAGCCTAGAATAAGAAACTTAGCGATATTAAAAACTACTACTCTACTTTTATTAAATTATATATAGATATTAAAAGTAAAATTAGCAATTATACTATTTTAAGATATTTTATCGATTATCTAAAACCTAATATCTATATAGCTATCGAAAAATATCTCACTTTATAATAATAAAATAGATAACTAGTAAATTTTATAAATATTATAAATACTATAACGATATTTAAAAAGATTACTACTAAATACTATAGTAACCGGGGTTTAGTAATTTCTTTAATAGTCGAATAATCTAGTACCGCTAAAATCAACTCTATAGATACTAGTAGTCGAAGTAGCCGCGGCCGAGACCGAAGTAATCGAAGAGGAAGAAATAGATAAAGAGGATTAAATAGTACGAGTAAATACTATAATTATTAAATATCTAGCTATTACGAAAAGGATTACTAGAGTATTTATATTCTAGAATGTCCCCCTGGAGGGCTCCTGTCTGGGGTTATATTGAGTTTTCATACATATATATATATTTTATCAACGTCATATACGGCAACGATTGTTGTATTTTACGTGCAAAGAAATTTTTACAGCCAAAGTAGTTCGTCAGGCAAGGTTTATAGCGCAGTCAATTACTTCTATTTAACTATTTCCTTCTTTATTCGATTACGAATCCTCTACTATTCCTTCTTCGACGTTATATATAATTATCAGCTTCTAATATTTCCGCTATATCTACCTGCTATACTACGAAGTAATTATCTACGTCCGTCGCCTCGGCTATATTTATCGTATAACCTGTACCTAAACGTTCCGTTAAGCTATTAAGGTACTCTTTAGCCTACCTGGCTTTAAGAGAGTCGCTAGGTAGTACGCTAGCTACTACGGCTAGAAGCTTTACTCGGTCGATTAGGCTAAAGGGGGGTAGAAAGGTCGGATAGCGCGTTTTAAGGGCGGTAAAAAGACTATTTTTATCGAAATTAAAATAGGTTGCTCTAGCTATAATAAGGTAGTCGACGACCGCGCGGGTAGATATAGTTATTACGGATATAGATACTACCGTCTGGTTTAGCTTGCAGCTATAGCTGTTAGCGGGAATATATACGTACGTAAGGGCTTTTAGTAAGTCGTAGTACTTGCGAGGGGTATTATAGGGCTTATATTGCTGGTAAAAGAAGAAGAAGCGATAACTGCGAGGTATACTTATCTGTAAAAATTTCTACGTTAAGTTATCGGTAGAAGGATACGTTATATTGCTAAGTAAATTTAAATTAAAATTCTATAGAAAGAACCGTTATTTACGTTAATTAAACTTGGGTATAAGTTCTGCTACCGTATATTCAATACTAGTATACCAACGTTTGATTTGCTTACCGAACCACTGGTTCACCGGGTACCAAAACCAAAACCAAATTAACCTAAATATTCTAGAATATACTTCTACGGGATAGACCTTTTTCGAAAAGAAAAGTCTATCGGCGACGGCTAATAATAGGTCGTCGGAAAATAAGTAGCGTTATATATATCAAGGCGTATAATAATACTAATAAAAAGCTTTTAATAATAGAAGAATAGCTCGGTCTAGTTAAAATAAGGATCGAGAAATTAGAAATAACTTCTAAAGGGACGCCGAAAGAGGCTTCGACTACTTCCCGCGATATAATACTATCGCTTAAAGATATATAGGATAGTAGACCACTTTTATATATAGGTCGAATACCGGACTTTAATAGATAGATACGGTTTAATCTAGAAATTAATAGAAATTGCCTCGAAGTTTTCGCTAATTTAGATACTACTAATTGCTTTATTACTAGATATATTATTAACTTTCTAGATTAAAATTTTAATAGTTATCGGATAGAATACGATTCGAAGGCGGTAAAACTATAGATATTATAAAAGCGATAAAGCTTTTATAGTTTTATAGAGTTTTTTCTACTACTACTCTATATATAATACTAGATATAGACTATAATTTAATTTTCGAAAAAGATTTTTAAAAGTAGTTTAACTTAATATTTTACTATAAAACCCTGGAAGTATAAATCTAGAAAGATAGAATTATATATCGGTTATATAGCGCCTCTAATATATATCGCTTATAACTTTTTAAAAATACCCCGACCGAAATTTCCGAAATTAATTTTAGAGGATTTAAATAACTTATTAAAAAGAACGTACAGACCTGCCTATATATTATATAAAACGAACCTAATTTTTTAGAATAATTTAACCCGGTCTAGAAAACGATAGGCTATATAGAATTAGATAGAGTTTTCGGCCTAAAACTTTTAGATTATTTCTAAAATAATTTTCCGATAAAATTACTACCGGAAAGGCTATTAGATTATATAATTAAAACCGGCAATACTCGACCTATTAATCGAACTTATTATAGTTTATCTCCTAAATAAAATAAAAAGTAGAAGCGTTAGATTAAGTACTTTACCGAATAAAGATTAATTCGACTAAATTGATTTCTTTAAAGCGCGTTTATTTTTTTTACTAAAGAGGAAAATAGTAGCTAGCGTATATATATCGACTACCGGGGACTTAATAGTATAACTATAAAGAATAGATAATTATTACTTGAAATTTAAAATTATCTAGATACTATTAGGACGGCGAAGTATTTTAGTAAAATAAATCTAATAAGCGGTTACTAGTAAATTAATATTATCGAAAAAAGATATATAAAAACGGCTTTTAATATTAAAGCTAGTAAATATAAGTTTATAGTTATACTATATAGATTAATAAACGTACCTATAATATTCTAAACTATAATAAATAATATATTTAGGCTATTTCTCGACGATTTCGTAGTTATTTACCTCGATAATATCTTAATCTATTTAAAGAACGAGGAGGAGTACCTATAATATACTAAAGCTATTATAGAGATATTCGAGAAAAACTAACTATTTATAAAACCTTCGAAGTACCTATTTTTCTAGAAGTATATTAAATTCTATAGATATATTATTAGTAATAGAGAAATCCGTATAAATATAGCGAAGGTAAAACCTATTAGAGACTAGCCGTTGCTATAAACGGTATATAATATACGGTCCTTTTCAAAATTATATACCTATTACCGGAGATTTATAGAGGATTTCGCTCTAATATATAGGCTTCTATATAAATTAATCTAGAGCTCGGAGGGTAAAAAATCTAAACTAATTAAAAACGTAATAATAAATAATAAAATACCTATATAACCCGATATAATTCTACCTTTTATTATCGAAATAGATACTTCTGAATTTAAATAAAGCGTTATTTTCTATTAGATTAATACCGATAGTATTAAATAGCCTATTATTTTTAAAAATAAGATATTTATATCTGCAGAGCGTAACTACGTTACCTATAAACGAAAGCTTTTTACTATTAAGGAATTTCTACGGTAATAGCGCTGCTATATTAAAAATAGAATAACTAAAACTATTAGGACGGATTATATAGGTTTATAATATTTTAAAACTACTACTAAACTTTCTAGGAGGCTTATTTACTAGTTTATAGAGTTTAGAAAATTTAAATTCTATATTAAATATAAGCCGAATAGTAAAATAACGATAGCGGATATCCTAAACTAAAAAGAAAACTTCTAGCTATTTACTAGTAAAGTCGATAATTATACGGTTTTATTTAATAACGCCGTTAGAGTTTTTACGGAATCCGGAACCCTATTTAATAATCCGGAAATAAAAGCTATTTTAGAGAAATATAAATACTATTTCCGAGTTAAAAATAATATAATATAGTACCGGGACTCGCTTTAAAATAGTTAGATATCCTATATTCTAGTATAGGCTTATATAAGCTTTCTAGAATATAACTATAAATAATATAATTACTATTTATATAAAATAATAATAGATATTATTTATATAAATTAGTAGTAGCCCGGGATAAAAAAAGATATTAAATATTATATTAAATATTATCCCGAATATTAGCTTACTACTATCTCTCGTAATATTAAACGGGATATAATATATCTCTCTAGTACCTAGAAAGATAGATTAAATCCTTTTAAATACTAGAAATTCGATTTTATCGGTTTTTTACTAGAAACTAACTAGAATAGTAAATATATTATAACACGGTTAATTACGCTACTAGATAGCCTATAGCTTAGTCGCTTCTAAATATAATAGTAGAAGTACTAGCCGAATTTATTATCTATCGGATCTATCGTAATTACGGCTTTCCGAAAAAAATTATTACTAATCGAAGTATAAATTTTTAGGCTCTAGCTATAGACGAGATATACCGTCTGCTAAAAATTAAGTATCGAGGTATAACGCTTTATTACCTAAAAACGAATAGCGCGGTCGAAAGATTTAATAGAGTTTTTAGAAAATTACTTACTAAATACTATATTAGATAATCGAAAAAGACTTTAGAATTTTTATTTAAACTAGGTTCTATTTACTATTCATATTCGTATATATATAACTAATAGATTCTTACCCTTTTATTTATATTATAGCGTTAACCTGACGCTATTAACTAATACTTCTAGTCTTTTTCCGGAAGGATATAATAAAAGGATCGATCTTATATCGTTCCTTTTACGCGATCGAACTAAAGTATTTAAGGATATAATAGTACGAGTAAAGATAAATAAAAAGATATAGAACGCGAAGGTAAAAGGTAATATATTTATTAAAGAGGATATAGTTTTAATTAGGACTAAATAATTTTTAAAGTTTAAAGTTAACTAGTATAGTCTATATAAGATTATTTAAACTAAAATCTTAAATATTTATTTTCTAAAACCTCCTAGTAATTCCGCTAATAAATACCTGATTAATAAAAATTATATAAAGAAATATTTTATAAAAGAAAATATTACTATTAGATAGAAAATACCTTATAGATATAGAAGACTAAAGAAAGTTACTATAAAACAGCTTTCGTTAAACGAAAAACGTAAATAAAAAAGACTTTACAAACTAAAGCCAGCAGAGAATCTAGATAATAATTATTTATCTAAATTTAAGCCTGTATCTAAAAATAATCTTTATAAAAAACGATAATAAAATATAAATCTCTAGAAAAAAGAAAGATTAGTTAGATTTTTACTTTTATTTATTATTTTATATATTCGTATATATTAAAATATAATTTAATTCTAGTTTAGATATAACGTCTTTACTTTTTATTTATTTTAAAAAAATATTATTTTCGTTAATTTCCTATAGAATAAAAAGTAAATAAATATATAAATAATTCTAAGATAATATTAAAAGCGGAATTTTATACTAGTTTACGGAATTATATTTAGTAAAGATTTAACGGCGACTTTAAATACGGTCTTTTATTCTAAAATATATACGATATATATCTATTAAACCGGAAATATTTAAATTAAAAGATCGGGAAATTAAATTCCCCTATATTCTAGTATAAAGCTAAAATATAATAAAGCCGCCTTTTATAATATAACTATCGTATCTTAAATATAGCTACGCCGAAGTCTAGGTTACTATCTACTATTCTTTAATCTTAGTATATTTACTGCTTTCGATAAGACCGAAGTACCCGTTTAGAACTAAAGCGATTTTTATTAGTAAAATTAAGGTTTTTATATTCGTGTTCCCTTTTATTCCAGAACCGCTCTATTTAATATTAAGCTACTATATACTATACTTTAAAAATATATATATAGTAAATCTTACGGCGAACCGCGCGGGTATTAATAGGAACGGCCGGTAAAAATAGTATACTTTCTAGGCCTGAAAGCGTAAAAGAGAAAGGAAATAATTTCTAAAAAGACCCGGGGCCGAGCTAAAATTCTAATTATATATAATCGATATCCGATAAAGATATATAGCTAAACGAGTTTATAGTCTTTAATATATACGACGGAAATCTAATTAATAAATAACTACTAGTTTCTTTTTTTCAACTATATTCGTTAATAAAGCCTCGGTTTAAATTATAGAAAGTTTATCTTTAAATCTAGGTCTATTAGAGTTATTAATAGTAGGCTAGAAAAATAAAGCTAGAAAACCGAAGCCCCCGTTATTCTATAGAGAATCGAGCGGAGAAATATTACGGTCTATAATTTGCCTCGACGATAATTAATATAGCTATAGCAGAGTAGGAGAAAATAATAGAGAATTATCGTCTATATAGCTTCCAGCTCTTATACTCGCTTATTTTCTAGGAGATTACGAGATCTGTATTTATAATAAAAGCCCTATATCGACTATAGGCTACGATCTATATAAGAAAGAATACGAATATTTACTTTAACGATATTTCTATAGATAGTTACTATTTATACTTCCGAATTCCTATTATATACTTATATAGTATATAAAAAGACGGATAATATCGCTAGTATAAAAGCTATAAAGTTTATTCGATTAAATTCTATATAGCTAGAAGAAAGATAATTACTTAAAAGAAAACGATTCGTATATACCTAAAAGACGATATATTTATATAAAGAGGGTATTAAATTCTTAAAGATATATAATCTTAATAAATCGGCTAAGTTCGCCGAAAAATCCTATATAAATCTCGATATTTTAGCGCCGGAAATTATCTAAAAGGGTAACGCTTTCTAAAATAAATTAATAGAACTACTAAAATAAACGATATTTCTATTAAAAACGCCTAATTTACGGTTTCCGATACTATATAAAGATAGTATTTACTGCTACAAATAATTATTACTATTTTATTAATTCGCTATCGACTATTATATAAGGACTTTATAATAATTCTATTCGCCGCCGAGTTGGATACGGTATACTATAATAGTTATTAATACTATTAATAAAGTAGATAATCGATAATATTATTAAAGGAAAAACTTCGAGAATTATAAAGTTCGAGGTTATAGTAGTCGATAGCGAGCTCCCGTTAAAATACTTATTTACTTCTATATAAATCTTATAAAGGTAAACTTTTACTTTTCGCTTTACTTTATTTATTATTATTAATTATAGTTTTATATCTATTACTATTTAGCTTTAGAAAATATTTACTTCCCCTTTATATTTTATTTAGGAAGGGAAAAGTATAGTAGTTAGGATTCTAAACTATATAAACGTTTTAAAAGGTAATAGAATATATATCTAGATTATATAGTTATATACGAATTCGGATATTAACTAATCCGGTCGCTAATCGTAAAAGCGGATATAGAAACGGGTATAGATCTAGCGTAGGGATGCTTGTATATATAAATACCTTACTCTTTTATAGTTATTGTAAATGAGTTTGGAATTCTATATTAATAAATAAAAAATTCGATTTCTATTTTAATTTACTTTTCCGTAATATTATAAAAAAAAATTATAATTATAACTATTATCTATAAACTAATAGTAATAAAAAAAATATAAAAGTTAATTTATTATTTAATAAAATTATTATATATTAACGCGTTTTATAATTAATTGTAATAGACTAACAATTATTATAATAGGTTAAATCTATTTTTTTAATTATTTTCAAAAGGAAATTAAAAATAATAATAAAGTTAAATATAACGGTTGAATTTTTATAAAATTTAGATAGAATATTATATAAAAGATATTATAGTATCTAATCTAATAGTTATAAACGTAGTTCGTCTAATAGATAAAAATATTTATATAAATCAAAATAATCTTTTTTTTAGTTCTTTAAAGTAGTATATTGGTTTACAGGTTTTTTTAGTTTTTTTTTACTAGCTATAGAATAGAATTTATAATTAAAATAAATAACTTTAATAGTTTTAAAAAGCTTTAAATATTAATCTTTGAAAAATAAATTAAAGAAAGCGACGAAAAAGCCGGCGGCGAAATTAGTAAAAATCCGGGTATTTTATCTTTTTTATTAGAATTTTTATATTTAATAAACTTTTCAATTTACTTTTATTTAATAAAATATATAAATACCTCGTTAAATTCTTTACTATTTTACTTCTACTACTAGTAATACTTTTTTATAAACCAAATCTTTTTTTATATATTAATAGTAATTTAATTAAATATTTTTACTTTATTATAATAATCTTTCACTTTTTATTATAATCTTGTTTACGTTAATCTATTATTGTAAATGCTTATATAATAAATCTAATAATGAAATTTGATTTAAAGGCTATATTATATATTTTCTTCAATTTAAATAAAACTTTACGATTTTAATTCTAAGATAATATATTAATAAATCAGTTAAAAAAATTATTAATCTACGGAATATATATCAAAGTAATAAACTATATAAAAAAATCGCCTTTAAAATTTAAAAAGATAATATTACCGTTTATAATATCACGTAATACTATAGACTGTTTTTTAATTAATAAGGGAAGTTTTTTATAGTATATATATAATATTTAATTAAATTAATAAACAAAATGATTTAATTTTCTTTAAATACTACGTATATTAGATTTTTATTTACTATTTACGCGCGAGTTTATAGATTAAATTTAAGGAAATTATATTTATTTATAGTATATTTTACGTCTAATAAAATATTATTATTAGGTTATATACGATGAACTTTTACTAATAGTTTAAAAACTCTAATATTAAACAGTTAAAATAAATAAATTATATATATTTATAAATAAAACAATATAATCTTTTATTATAAAACGATTCCGATAATAAAAATATTAATATATAAACTATAACTATTATAAATAAAAAATGGATTTTTATTATTTCTATAAATTTTAATTTATTTATTGAAATAATAAAAATATTTAAAAATAAATTTATTATTAGTTTGATTATTTTAAATAGTAATAATATTGTTATAAATATTATAGAATTTTATTACTTTTTATTAAATCTTTTATATTTATTTACCTTTAAAAATTATTTAGAAAAAAAAAGTATAACCGTTAATAGAAATACTTTTAATTAATAATATCTACTTTCTATTACTATATTTAATTTGAATAATATTATAATATTTTAAAAAGATAACTTTTTATTTAGTTTAAAAATCTATAGTAAAATTTTTTTTATTTAAATTATATATATTATACTAGTTACTATTATTCTAGTAAAAATTCGATTAAAAGTTTAAAATTAATATTTTATTTTTTTAAATATAATAGCGATACGTTTTTCTTTTTTAGTATAATTAAAAACTATTTTAAAGTTTGTAAAATAATTAAGAAATCTTTATATTTAATATAAACTAAAAGTTTCCGTATTTCTTTTGATATAAAGTAAAACTTCCGGTATAAATTATATTTTAATAAAATAAAATAAAAAGTTTAATTTAACTAGATGATATATATATTTAATAATTACTATTTTTTTTTATAAAGTTTAATTATTATATTAATTTAACTTTATATTATCGTATAAAATTCTATTTAGGAAATTGACGATTAAATATAATATAATTAATATCGTATATTTAAATAATTTATCACCGTAATAAAAGTATTTATAATAGATTTTCTATAGTTTTTAAAATATTCAATATTATATCAATTTTACGAAAAATTTTAAACGTTATATTTATATAAATCTCGTATAGTATTTTTTTTTTTAAATTTTCCGAATCTTTTTTTAAATAGATTGGCTGTCGGGTCGGATTTCGAATCCGAATTAACTAATCCGACCCGATCTAAATCGGATTAGATTAAAATGTAATCTAATCTAATCGGATTTTAGATTCTAGATTATAATCCGACCTAACCCGCTGAAACCGCTAAATTCCAGTATAAAAATATAAAGCTAGTATAACTTTTATACGAATTCATTAATTATACTAGCTAGAAAGTCCGTAGTAAAACTAAATATATTATCTAGATAGATTATTTTCATTAAAATATTAAAATATTAGTATATTAAATATATAATATAATTAAATCGGATTCGGATCGGGTTACTAAATAATCCGACCCGGATTTAACCTGCTAAAACCCGGGTCGGATCCGGGTTAAATTACTAAAATCGAATCAAATATCCGACGGTTCGACGGAAATCCGATTCGAACCGACCAGTTTATTTTTAAATCTTTAAAAGTTATAGTATATCGACGAAAGTTTCGTATACTAGTAAATAATAAAAAAAGAATATTTATAAAGAATTAAATTATAATTTTTATAATTATAAACGTTTACAAAATATTTTATAATTAAATTTAAATTAATTAATTAAAATACCGTTCAATAAAATATATAAACGTAAAAGAGATAGAAAATTATAAAAGATACGGAATAAAAATATATAAAACGAATTTCGTATATTTATATCTAAAATTGTTTATTTTCTATATTAGACCTAATTTTCTACGTACTAGCCTAAAAAAGTAAAGCATCCGGCGCTAAAATACTAGCGTGTTACAAAGGTAGATTTGTTGCAAAGGTAGATCATTTGGAGTAAGCTGAATTCAGGGGGCCGGGAGCTGCATTATATGCGGGCCAAAAACGGTGGTTTTTGTTTTCACCGGGGAGACCCGTTGCGGTGCGGCGCCATGCGCAGCCTTGCGACGATCAATCGCGTAAGAACAAAACTAAGAACGGGCGAAGACAGTACTTGGCGGAAAGCTTGATGCGACCACGGGAAACCCAGAGTTAGGCGTGCCCCGTGACGATGTTCGGAATCTGAAGGGTATTATCATGTCTGCGGTCGTTTCGAGTTCTGTCGATATTGGGTGCGACTTCGAAATCTATGTGAAGCCACACTAGTTGTCGTGATTGGGTTCGAGGAGTTGAAAGAAGTTCCGTGCAAGTCCGTTGAGGCCGTTCGAGGTTTGTAACATCGTGATGATGCCGGGGAACAGTTTGATGTACGCGTCATTCAAACCAGGATGAGATTGGGAGAAACGAGCGCCGAGGAGGAGTAGAATTGGCGTTAAGGGATGCATCTGTGGCATGGTTAGCATCATCTGCTTGGACCCTACGAATTGAAATGGCTTCTTACCTGAAAGTGCTGGTCTAGAACAGAGATTAGCAGCGCTACATCGGCCACAGCATCCAAAGACGGCTGCTTTTGTTCTGTATACAGAGCCTGTGTGAGCTGCGTTCCTTGCGCATCGGCACCCAGAGGCCTGGATTTGAGAAGGTCGTAAAGCATAAGCATGGATATATGTGCTGCTAGAGCAACGAAAGCGAGGATAGGATCCGGATATTCCAACGACGCATATATTCGTAGCATCCGGATACGTTGTGTCAGTAGCGCATGCAGACCGCGATGTTGACGACAGAACTCTTGATCAGGTCTGCCCAGCGCTTTCTGTCTATGTTCCAGGACCCGTCCGCAAACGGTCGCTCCGATGACGCATTCTGTGAAGGGCGACAGGTTGTTATGTGGCCATTCTAGGCCAACGACGGGAATCACGTCTGTCAGAAAGCCTGTTTCTGTGGGGCGATTACTGGCGAAGTTGACTTCGGGAGCTGGGAGACGCGTGCGGATCTGGTAGGAAACGTCAACATCATATGCTTCAAAGGAAGACGCGCAGCAAACTCACCAGGCGTTCATCAAAGAGCATGTGCAGCCCATCGACCATACATGTGAACCGGTCGATCGTATATGCTAGCCAGAAAGTCCGCCTCTTAGTTTCAACATCGACCCAGTCGTCCTGGACTGGACCTTGAAGGGTAAGCTGTCCATGATACTGTTCCAGTTGCATGGTACCAGAGGTGGTCGGGGCATCGAGTTCGTATAGCCTCATCATTTGGATCAAGCGGAAGGCTCGACCAGCCGACATCATGCCTCGGTGGAAGTCCTGGCATGTGAGTTCGTAGATGGCGAGCAATGTCCACGCTTGAGCTTGCTGGAGTGACACTTGGTGATAAGATTCGTCTGACTCTAACGCGTGCAGGAGTTGTCTAGTTTTGGCATACAAGTTGCGCCCTTCGATTGAGAATTGACTGGAGAGTGACGAGGCCAGGGTCCACATGGCATGTTGTAGGCAGGTCCTCTGCTGGCTCTTGTCTGGTTGTTTGGACCAAGAACGGTAGCGGTGGGTTTGAACGATGGGTGCAAATGCATAAGCGCGATCGAAATAAAGCTGATCTCTGTACATGGTTAATATAGGTCATCAGGCAGGTCGGCGGGGAAGGTTGAGGCTTACAGGTCGTTGTGCATCATAGGAGTGATGACCAAATCGGTCTCCTGTGGAAGCTGAGCTAGCTCTTGAAGATTGTCCAACGAGGTTAGCGAGGGAAAGGACGAGCTCGTGTACGAATTCTCAAAGCATCCGAATGGCTCCTTGGAAATAATGGGAAAGGGGGAATCCAATGGGACCGGCGAGTGGGGGATGATATCGGTCATTTCAGAAGTCATGCTCGTGGTGTATTGGAATTCGTTGTTGTCGATACTGCTACCTCTACTTCCCGCTTCGTTGTCAGTAGTGCTGGCCCCTTGGCCCGACGAACATGCTCCTGTCTCGGCAGGAGTGTTAGATCCGCTTCGTTGTGATTTCTCCAGCTGGGTTTGGAGATCCTCTGACGCGGGACAAGATGATCAGCATAATCCAGAGAGGTCGAGAGGAGGATAGTGAGTCTTACCGATTCTTTTCTGTAGCGTCTTGAGATATCCCTTCTTTGGTCCTCGAGGTGGGCAAGTCTCGCGGACTACGCATTCGATGCCGGCAGTAGCACAAGCCATGCATTGAGGTTTCCCCCGGTCGCAGCGTATTCTTTTTCGTCGACATTCTTCGCACTGATAGTCATGGGTATGTCAGCGCCAGTCAGTCCTCGTGGGAATAGGGAGGGTTGGTATACGGCGACACCCGGTTGTGCTCGTTGTGGTGTTTCGGCCATTGTTGCTGGAAGGCGGGGCGGCCCTGGTTCGCATTCAAACAGAGGATCGTAAGAGTCTGGAAGATTCTAGTATTGTTGCGGGTCGTTGCTTCCTTGAGCGACAAGTGACGATCGATGTTAAGGAAGGAGCGTTAGACGTCAAAGCGGGCGTGTATAATAAAGTAGACCCTTGAACTCATGGCGATGGAAAGAAGGGTGCGATCGAAGCAGGCGTGGAATAATCTTATCTTTATGAAGTACAGAAAAGTCGTAAGCAGAGTGACAGCTGAACATCTGATATTAGGAGCCGTGCCCCATAAGGCCTGGACAGCCTCAGCCGCAGCTGAAACACGTCGGACCACCATGGTGGGTCCGAGTGCCCGAAGCCAAAATTCAGGAACACGAGAGCACGGAATCGGGAACGCTCTGCATTTACATCCCTGTTGAACATACGTCGGCGGCTTGGAGTGCGAGCGCTCGCCGTCGACGTATGTTCGACAGGGATGGATGGAGTAGCGGGGCAAATCGACAACGTCCACCGTGTACTCAGCCGAGCTGCCTTTTTCTCAGGCACATTCGGTTGTCAATACTCAATTCGATAGAAAGTGGGGTTGTGGGGTGAGCCTCAGATCTGCAGCTAGGGTTGTCCGGCGTTGGTGTAACTGTCATCGATCGCGCTTGACCCGTCGCCGTTACTCTTGTGTAACGGTCCGCCTTCCGCGGGACTATTACTAGTCCGAAGGATCGTCCGGAGAATTAGGGTAGTAGGGTTTTCCGGGGAATTAGGGTAGTCCGAGATACGAAGCGAGACTCTATTTTGACGCATGGCCAAATGTCTCTAGCACGTGCACCATTTTCACTGAGAATAAGGCTGCGATCCGAGCAATGCGCAACCCGAAAATCCCGCCGGGACAGTATATTCTTGTTGAAGCAGGACACGCGCTCGGCAAGTTACGAAGTTAGGGATGGGATATTCAGCCACGATAAATTCTAGCCCATATAGCGGTACCCGGCAATAAAACAGCACGTAGAGCAGCTACAGAAACCGCTGCCCAAATGCAGGAACAAACTCGGAGCCGCGACCGGGACCAGACACGTTACAAGCCCTCACTGCGACCACCAAGACAACTGTCGGTGCACCACCGACGGCTTATGGATCAAGCCGATGATAGACCGATTAATATGCGATTGCCTCCTGTATCATCACCAAAAGTGTCGATCCCGCTTAAAGTTAATTGAGCAGGTCTGAGCTGGTAAGCGGGTCTGATCCTATATCCTGCCTAGCGCGTTATAAAAGCGCTTACGAGCAGAAGGCTTATTTATAAATAAAATTTTAGCTTATAAGCGTTCTAAGCGCTTTAAACAAGTTTTAAAATTTTTAAAAAAAAAATTTTAAAATTTTAAGTCTTTTTATCTAATAGAGCTACTAGTATTCTATAATATATATATACTGGTAAACTTTTAATCTAGATTTTAAAAATTTTATTTATAGAACGCTAGCGTTACTAGTTTCAAAACTAGAGGCTTCCTGTTATTAAACGAGAACTAACGGATACTAATCTTTAAAAAGTTTAATTTTAAAATTTTAAATATAGTTAAAATAGATATTTTTAGAATACATCTAAGTTTTTCAATTTACTAAATAAAATAATTCTATTTAAACCGGCTTAAACTGATTTAATCGATTATAAACGCTTTTTTTATTTTAAAATGCTATAAACGGTAGACTGGCCGTCGGGTCGGATTTCGAATCCAAATTAGCTAACCCGATCCGATCTAATCGGATTTCGGATCTTAAATTATAATCCGATCCGACTCCCTAAACCAAGATCTTAATACTAAATTCTAGTATAAAAATATAAAGCTAGTATAACTTTTATACGAATTTACTAAAAAAATTCTAATTAATTAACTACGCTAGCTAAAAAGTTCGTAGTAAAACTAAATATATTATCTCGATATATTATCTATATTAAATTATTAAGATAATAATATAATAAATTTATAATTTTATCGCGTCGAATCTAGATTGGATTACTAAATAACCTAATTCGGATTCGATTCGCTAAAACTCGAGTCGAATTCGAATCGGATTACTAAAATCGGGTCGGATATCCGATAGTTCGATAGAAACCCGACTCGAATCGGCTAGTCTAATTTTCGCTAAAAATTTAAACGATAAAAATATCCCGTATTTAATAATAGAAAAAACAATAAGTAAATTTATTTATAAAACGCGTATAATTATAAATAAAAGTAGTATTAATTATTATTTTATAATTTTTAAATTATTTAGAATTTTATTTAATTTTTTTTATACAAATTTAATATATTTATAACAATTCTAGTATTTTATATTATTATTAAACTTTTACAAAATTAAAATATTTCATTTATAATATTTCTATAAATTTACTTATACGTATATACTATAATATAAAAAATCAAAAATTTATTTTAATTTAAAATTTAATATAAAAAAAACTAACTTTTATTTAATTTTTTGAACTAGTAATATTATCTGTATTAATAATTGAAATATCGTATAAAATTTTTGAAATCAATAGAAATAATATATCAAACTTTAATATAAATTTTTTTTTTTTAATTATTTATTTTTTTTATTAATTTCGGCGTATTCGCGTTTATATTTATTACTTTTCTTTTAGTTGATCTAGTAATGATAATATTATTTGTATTGTTTTTCTTTAAAAACTATTAGTTTTTTTAATATAAATACGTTTATTTTCTATATATAAAAGCGTTTCAACTTTAATTAACTTTATATTAAAAATTTAAAAAATTACGGTATTAATAGATTGGTTATCGAATCGGGTTTCGAATCCGAATTCGTATCCCGGATTCGAACCGAATCGGTTCCGACTTTTCTAAATACCGAATCGAATTAGTTTCTAATTTTTTAGGTCCTAAATAGACTGGCCGGTTCGGGTCGGGTTCCCGTCGAACCGTCGGGTACCCGACCCGGTCTTGGTAACCCGACCCGGGTTCGACCCGCTAAGCGGTCGAGTCAGGTTATAGATCCTAACCCGACTTTCGGGTCGGATTATAGACCTTAATCCGAAAACCCGACCCGAAAACCCGATCCGACCCGACTCGTAATCGTATTCGATAGTTAAATACGAAAGTAATTGCGGGTAATATAAAACGGTAATATATTCTATTTAATACTAGTTTATATAACGGTTATCTATAAATATTAGCTTATATACCGATACTATATAAATAGTATTATCCTTCCCTAAATAATCCTATAGACGTATATCTCTCCCCTAGAGCTTTTAATCCTTTAGAGCTTATTATTAACTAGCTATTATTACGTCCCCGGCTATACCCCTAGATTCTGTATTAACCTTTTAATAAACCAGGCGTCCTTCTACTAAATAGTAATACGCTTGGTATAGATTGCGGCTAGTTAATAGTCTATAAGGAATAAATATAGTCGGATATATATAGTAATATAGTAAGGTAATATACTTACTCGTTAGGAAAGTAACTATATATACCTCTATCGTATCCTATAGAGCTGCTAACGCCACGCTTTATATCCTATCGATCCCCCTATTTATACGTACGGCAGCGACGTCGGTAAGGATTTCGCGATATAGTCTAGCGAAAGGTACTTTAGAAATAAGAGGTTCGAAGCCTTTCTGGTATCTACAGATTTCTCGAAGTATAACGGTTCCAGGCTTCTATTTACGTTTCTTTCGATAGATTATTAGCCAGACTATTTAGAATATATTACCCTGGAGTATTACTAGTACTACAGCGCTATAAGATTTCCCTTTACCTTTCCCTTTACTTTTCCCGATTCCACCTCCTCGAGTCTTCGCTATACTTCTACGGGTCGGAATTAATTTCTTACCTAGAATAGTTTCAGCGTTAATATACGATTAATTATATTACCTTAATATATTACCTCTATTTAGATTTAAACGTGCTATATATTACGCTACGACGAACGAAAGGAACGAAAAACTAATAATAAAGTAAAGTATAATACGGTAAGGTATATAGTATATTAATATCTTATTATAGTAGTTAATTATTAAAGAATAGAAGATTAGAAGTAAGGTAAAGGTGATCGTCGGCTATACTACGGCTAGAAGGTTAGAGTTCTAAGCGAGCCTGTATACTTCTATAAGCTTCCAGCGTATTCTGCTACTATAATACGTAGAGCCTTTAGATAATTCTATAGCTATTGATTATATTATTCTACTATATTACTTAGTATACTATCTATAATATCTGAATTAAAATTACTATCTACGAAATCTAAATTAGTCGTAAGCTATATACGCGGTAAAGAGTAGTCTAATACCGAATATAAACTCTATAGAAAATAGAGTACGGACCGTATTACGATATATAAATACTTTAAAAAACTTAAGGGAACAGATCTCTGGAAAAGCGTAGATATAGGGATAAGGGCCCTATTGGAACAGAACGCTAGAGATTAGAAGACAGACTATAGAGTCGAGAAAGGGATCTATAGTAATATAATAAGGTAATATATATTATACTAAGTACTGATCTATATATAGTATTATACTACGAAAACGATCTACGTACTAAAGCTCTTGTAGAAGCTACGGAAGAGGCGATAACTGTCGAGTAGGTAAAGTAGGAGTAGAGCGAGGTAATATATTAGGGTAATATATCGAGTATAAATAGAGCTATCTAGTATAGGAATAATTATTTCTAATACTTTCTCTAGTCTAATATAGCTGTTAACGGTCCGGATAGGATAATTTTAACGAAGTATATAGCTCTAATTATCAACCTTATCTAGTAACGAGTTATCTATTATACCGGCCTCTAAGAGCTTTAGTCCGCTAGAGTCCTAGACCCCCTAGAGGAATAGACGGCGTTTACTAAGGAATTTGGTTATAGCGGGAATACGGCTAATAAGTATATTAAGTCTCCCTATAGAAAGGAGGACAAGAATAGCGATAATATTATTAAGGTTAACGAAAAGGATTAGGTAGTAGGGACGTACTTTTCTACGCGGGATAATACTAAGCTTAGGGATAATAAAAATTCAGTTAGAAGTATTAATCTTAATAGTCAGGATAAAGATATAGAAGAGGATAAGGATATAGATAAGGATATAGATAAGAATAAGGATAAGGATAAAAATAGGAATAAGGATAAAGATATAGAAGGGAGTATTAAACTATCTAAGTAGTTATATAAATCGAGGAGCAATAGTCTAGAAATAATATATTACCTATATATATTACTATACTAATACTAAGTAAAAAGTATACTAGGCCAATCTACCTAATATACTTTTAAAATCCTCTTTAAATAGATTCCTTTCTAGAAATATAGCGCTATCCTCTACTTCTACCCGATTAAATATATCCTATAGCTCCTCTAATACTTTATCGGGATCTAAGTCTATAGTACGGTTATAGTATTTAATTATTATTGTCTGCTCTATATACTATAGAGTTATTTAGGCTCGATCCTACCGATAAACTCTCCTAGCGAAACTAAAAGTCCGCTTAATTCCGACCGAGGATATTAGGTAGGAAAGAATATTGCGAGCTATCTACGCTAATCTTAGAAAGTTCGAAGCGTTATTTTTCTAAAATATCTAGTTTAGATTATCTTCGGTAGTATCAGCGCGAAGGTATCGATCAGCTTCGGAAGCAGATACTCGAAAACGCTAGGGCTATTAAAAAAGACTATTTAAGATAGTTATAGCAGGCTATTAACTAGTTAGTATACTTATAATATATTACTATTATATATTACCTTATTTTCCTCTCTACAGCGGGTTCTATAACTTGGTAGATTAATAGGGGCCCTATAGTACTTATTAAAATACTCCTTAAACTCGTCCCGATATTTATCTATATACCCCGAATATTCTTCTATATCTTCCTCCTATTTATCAGTATCCTAGTCTCGATAAAGGTTAAGCTTTACCGTAGGATTAAGAATATTCGTAAGGTTATATATTAGTCCTCCTTTACTTTTAGTATAAGAATAATACTTAGTAAGCTTAGTAAGAGCCTTTTCGCAAGCTATTAGTACTATCGCCTTTTAAAGATAGTTCGAAGCTTCTATAACTTCCTGTACTTTAGTAAAATAATCGTAAAGCGTACTATAAAGTCGGTATACTAGATAAACTCTAACGCCTATAGTTCGCGAAACTATTAAAGTAATTTTATAGAACGGCTGCAGTATACTACCTATAAGGAAAAGAGATTACTACCTATTTATATTAAGGGCAATCCCTTATATTTATAGGTCTCGCGAATTCTCTTCGAGGAATTCGTTAATAGTTTAGCGAAGTAGATATACCCTACAAATTATAAGATAAGTCGAATTCTATCGAATACGAATATCTTAAATAAGGTTCCTAGTACGGGAATCAGGGTCGGCCCTATCCTAAAGTTCTTTAAAGCGAAGCTTACGTTAAGGGGAGGTACCGGAATAGACGGTAATAGCGCGAGCCTAAAAATACTATTAGTATAAAAATTATTTAATTTATATTACCTATATATATTACCTTTTTTACGACGCTCGATAGGCCGGTACCGATAGCTATAATTTGCTTATTATCTAGCTGATAGATAAAGTTATCGCCTAATACTTATAATCTAATAGCTTTAATAAAGTCTTAGGCTACTAGATTAACTATATAAGCTAGGCAAGATAGCGAGTTCTATAGTCGATCCTATCGACTATTAAGTCGACTAAAAGCCTTTTTAAACTCTTCTTTTAACGTTAAGTTAGAACTAGTATTATCGGTAATAATACCTAAAAGCTGCTGCTTAAACTGGAAAAATTCCAAAAGTATTAATAGCTCTTGGTACTATAAACGGCCGGAGTAACTTATAGGTAGGGGTATAAATCTAAATAGACGTTCCTAAAGTTAAAACTACGTATTAACCTAGTATACGAGTACTCCTAAATACGCGACCTTCTATAGACTTAACCAGGTATCTAATATAAGTAAGATACGTCCTACGGTTTTTAAATTAGACTTAATTCTATTATAGATAGTCTTAAAGTTATTAAAGATTATTATTAAAAGTTATATACGCTTAAATAGCTGTACGTCTAGACGAAGTATTTATAGTAGTTTTCTAAAGTTCGCGTTCTCGATAGTCCGGACTGGTAGATTTAGATCTAAGAAAGTCTTATATAGGTATTTATTCCAGACGTCTTGGTCGAAAGTAGAATCCAACTTAATATAGCTTTTCTTCTATTATTAAATAAATAAGCTTTATATTACCTCTTTATATTACTATTTACTACTTACGCGGACAAGTATTACTTTAATAATAGACTAGAAGTTGCGTCGCTTGGATCCGTGGCAACTATTAGTCGAAAGATATTTCTTTATAGTAGATATATTTAAAGAACTGGAGGCTATAGGATAGTCGAGAACCTTAGAATAGTATTTATATATAATTTTAGGTAGGCTATCTATTATTAAGGCTACCTGGTAGAATTTATTCTACTAGGGCGACTGTCTTTATATTAAAGCCTTTTTCGCCTATAGGGGATCGGCTGTTTTCTTTCGAGTCCTATCCTTAATATCTATAGCGATAGGAGTACTAGACTACTATTATTAGAAATCTTAATAGTAATCTATATCCTATTAAATAAACTTATTATTATCCCGAAATACTAGTCCTGGATAGTCGGCTCGAATCTTGTCTACTATATCTTTAATAATCTATTATTACTCTCTATATAAGCGATTAAATTTAGCCGGGGTTCCGGTTATAGATCGGCTTGGAAGCTGGCTAGCAGATTAACTAGAATAGATATTATTTAACGGGGACCTAGTAGAAAGGCCCTCGCTAGCCGTATCGGTCTAGAAAATAAAAAGGTAAGGATCGATATTTATATTAGATATTTTATATTACGTTTCTATAATAGTAATACAGAAGGGTAATACAGATATATAGGTACTAAATAATAATATAAATAGTATTAACTGCTTAATAGACGATAATAAATAGTATATATTAATATTAGAAATACCTAAGGTCTTTAGTATAGCGTTAGGAAAAAATAGGATTTATAGATAGTATAACGTAAGAGAAAAATTATACTATAATACTAGAGTTATACTTTTATTCGCGATCTTGGCGTCTTAGCGGGTCGAACCCGGGTACCCGACCCCGACTCGAGTCGGGTCGGGTTGGCCAACCTGGGTTCGAAACCCGACCCGACGGCCAGTCTAGTTCTAAACCGATTCGGTTCCGGATCGAACCCGGGTTTCCGGATTTAACCCGTTAAAACCGCTAAAATCTAGTATAAAAGTATAATTCTAGTATAAAATTTATATATACGTATTAGAAATTAATTTAATTAGAGTAAATATATTACCTAAATATATTAACTAAAGATTTACTTAATTAATTTATTAATAATAGTATTATAATATATTGATTATAGTATTTTACTATATATAAAGCATTTAGTAAATCGAATTAGATTTCAATTAATATCTATTTTATAACTCGATTTAACTTTTAGTTCTAATTTTAGGAACCGATTTATATTACTTAACAGGGTGGATCGAACCAATTTATTAAAATTTAGATCGAGTTTTCGAAATACCGATAGGAACCCGACCCGAAGTATTACGTCCACGATTCTATAGAGGTACTCTAGAAGATTAGCTAGCTAAGCGACGCTAATCGTCTATAGCCGCCTATAGCCGCTATAGCCGACTCTCCTAATAGAATTTTAGTAGGAAGGCTATCTATCGGTACTATCGGCTATTTTTACTATATATATCGTTTTTTTATTTCTATTAAATAGTTTCTCTCGTTAATCGTTAATATAATTATTAAATATTCTTATAAATTCTCTTTTTAATTATCTACGTAATAAAGATATTTTATAATATCGCGACTATACCTTTACGGCTATATAGGATTTATCGCGATAATCTATACTAGGACTCCTTTACTATTTAATAGCTCGGACTACGTCTACGGCTATAGCTAGGCTCGAACGTAACGCCCTCTAATATATAGAGACGTTATATTTTAATAACTTCGGAAAATAGATATAAATCGTATTTTTATCTAGCTAACGTTACGCGGTTAACCTATAGAAGCTATAATTAATTCGAAGACTATAAGGAATATTATATCGGAAGAATATATAGAAAAATTTAACGTCCTTTTAATTAAAAAAACGAAACCTTACTTTATAGGAACTATTAATAAGATAGAGTTCGTTAAAGTCTAGTTTTAAACTAGGCCTCTTTAGATACGGAATAACGGTTATAAAGAAAGTATTGTCTTTAATATTATAAAATTATAAACGGAAATCTATCTAGGTATTCTTTAGTTCTAGAAATAGAATCTAAAGATCGAATAGATATCGATATAGATAAAAATAAAAAGCTATCTACTTAGTATATCTAAAAGACTAGCCGAGATAAAAAAAGCTTATAACGCCTTTACCCGGAAATAGTAGATTAAAAAGGAACTAGCTGCTACGGATAAAATTTTATAGATAATTAAAGAATTCTAGGATATACTAAAGGAACCGGAAGGAAGATTACCTTTACCGGCCTATATTAAAAAAGATTATAAAATTATTATTACGGACCCGGAAACGTTAAAAGCTAGACTAATATATAGATTAAATAATAATTAGTTAAAAGTATTAAGATAATATATTAACTATAATCTTAAAAGAGAGTATATATAATATTCTATATTAAGAATAGGATAACCTATAATATTTATTTCTAAAAAGAACGGAGACTTTTATCTATACGTCGACTTTAGACGATTAAATACGATTATATAAAAAGATAAATACCTACTACCGCTTTTAGCAGATCTAAAGAGCAGGATTAGAAAAGCCAGGTTTTTTATAAAACTCGATTTAAAAGATACGTTTAACCTATTTAGAATTAAATATAGAAATAAATAGAAAATAGTATTTAGAACGAAGTACGGACTATTCGAATATTTAGTAATACTATTTAGATTAATAAACGCGCCTGTAATACTTTAACGCGCGATTAATAAAGTATTATATAACTATCTTAATATTTTTATTATAGTCTATATAGACGATATACTAATATTTTTAGAAACGAGGAAAGAATATAAATAGTATATTCGAAAAGTTTTATAAAGATTCCGGGATTATATTTTTAGAGTAAAAGAAAAAAAATCAGAATTCTTTAAAAAAGAAGTTACCTTTTTAGGATATATAATCAGATCGGGAAGTATTACTATAGAAGTAAATAAACTCTAAATAATAAAAAAATAGCCGGTACTAAAAAATAAAAAGGATATATAGAGTTTTTTAGGCTTTACTAGATTTTACTAAAATATAATAGAAGGGTACGCGAATAAAACTATACCTTTAATAGATCTACTGCGAAACGATAAAATATTTAAATAGATACGAATAGAAAATAAAGCGTTTAAAAAACTTAAATAGAGCTTTATAAGCGAAAAAGTTCCAGGAATCTTCGACCTGGATAAATAAATTATATTATATATAGACGTATTAGATAGAGTTTTAGGCTCTTATATAGTATAGAAAGGCAGACTACTAGGCTACTATTTAAGAAAACTAATACTAGCAGAGGTTAACTATATTACTATAGATAAGAAAATATTAGCTATTATCGTATATTTTATATACTAGAAAATATATATAAATAGAATATTAAAAAAGGTTATAGTATATACTAATTATAAAAACCTTTTATCTTTTCTTTTAGATAAAGAACTTAATTAGAGACAGATAAGATAGTTAGAAGAAATTATTTATTATAAATTCGAAATAAAATATATTAGAGATATAGATAATATAGTAGCGGATACGCTTAGTCGGCGGACGTATTACGACGCAGTAGAAAAAATAAACAGGCCCTTACTTAAAAGAAACGGAGATATACTAGAAAGGATAGAAGCTTCTAAAAAAATTAATAATATTATCCGATATATACACGATCCGAAGACCGCGGGATACTAAGAAATAATAAAAATACTAAAAAGAATCTAAGAAAAAACGAATATACTAGTACTTAAGAAATATATTAAGAAATATATAAGGAACTATCCAGAATATTTAATATTAAAAAAAAGTAAATAAGGACCGGTTAGCAAGTTAAAACCTATATAAACTCTAGAATAACCTTACTAATAGATTACAATAGATTTTATTATAGGCTTTCCGGAATCGGTGAATCTATAAAACTAAATATTATACGATATAACAATAATAGTTATAGACGGCCTAACGAAATATATACAGTTTATACTATATAAAATAACTATAATAGCGGAGCAATTGGCTTTCCTATTATTAAAAACGGTCTTTTACGAAAATAGAATTATAGAAAAAATTATATCGGACCGGGACAAACTTTTTATATCCAATTTTATAAAAGGATTGATACAGGCAGTAGAAATAGAGCAGGCAATGTCAATATCATTCCACCCGCAAACGGATGGTCAAACGGAAAGGATTCCCTGACGAAGAAAATATATAGGAACCGAAAAGAAACCTTAAAAACGCTCAAGCGGCTTTAAAGAGATTCAGGAAAGCGCTATAGAAAGGGCCGTATTATATCTACGACTCTATAGAAGTACTCTAGAAGATTAGCTAGCTAAGCGATACTAATCGTCTATAGCCGCCTATAGCCGTTATAGCTGACCCTTCTAATAGGGTTTTAGCGGGACGGCTACCTATCGGTACTATCGGCTACTTTTACTATATATATCGCTCCTTTATTCCTATTAAATAGCTTCTCTCGTTAGTCGTTAATATAATTATTAAATATCTTTATAAATTCTCTTTTTAATTATCTATATAACGAAAATATCTTATAATATCGCGACTGTACTTTTATAGCTATATAGAATTAATCGCGATAACCTACGCTAGAACTCCTTTTAGTTACTATTTAGTAGCTCGGACTACGTCTACGACTGTAGCTAGGCTCGAGCGTAACGCCTTCTGATATACAAGGACGTTACACGAAGTAACCAGTCTAGATATTAATAAAAAAAAATATAAAACAATTTGATTTTTTTATAATATAGCTAATAAAGATATAAAATGACAGTTCACTTTTTTTTTATTTAAAAACGATTTAATTAAAGATAAATTTATATAAAAATTACTAAATTTAATATTTTTACGTTTATGGTTTATTTAGTACTATTTATAAAAGCTAATTTATTACGATTCTATCAGATCCGTAATAAAGCTTGCTAACGAAAAGAATAAAAGCAGGTTTAGTAAAACAGAAAAGTAGATATTATTCGAAAGATAGAAGGCGTTTACGACGATAACTTCCGCGAAGAATTTAAAGCGGATATAGGGGCCTAGAGACGTAAAACGGACCGTAACGTAAGATATTAAAAAGCTAATCTATTTACATAAAAAATCTACGAGGTAGAAATATCTTAAATAATATTAGTTAGAAATGAAAATGATATAAAATAGATAAAATAGCTAATCGTTATACGGAATTTTCAGATACAAGAAATAATTAATTACTAATAGTATCTAAAATATCTATATCCACGAAACTAATCTGCCTATAGTTAAAGAGAAGCGTAGGCGAGTCCGAACAGTCTTAACAATAGTACGAAAAAGAGAAAACAGCCAAGAAATACAGCGTTTACTTAGCTATATTTCTCTCTTTTCGCCCTTCCTCTATCCTCTAAATAAAAAGATCTAAATTTTCTATTATCCGAGTTATCCTATTTGTTTTGGGGCTACCTAGGAGGTCTGATATTTCTAAGGGTTAGTTGGATTTATTAGTATATCTATAAACGGAGGTACAACGGGTAATTATTTAAAATAAATTAAAAACAAATCAGTTTAATTACTAGAACAGTATATAGCGATAACTAATAAATTAAATACGAGCTATAAAAGCGTCGAATTTAGGATCTATATAGATAAATAAGATCTTCTACTACTTAGGTTACTTATTAACTAAGATAACTAAAATAGCTCTATCTTATAGTATTTACTTACTGAAACTACTAAGATTAGGGTTGCTTACGATATTTACTTACTAAAACCCCTAAGATTAAGATATTTATAGTACTTATTTACTAAAACTACTAAGATACTCTTTAGTACTAATATCTAGGCCGTCCCGTATATCCCTGCCTGTCGAGGCGTAATAGGAAGTCCAGCGCTGTACTGAATACTACCGCGTTCCCTGAAGCACGCCGCCTGTACTCATAACACTATTTCCCGTTTATATCTAGCGTTGCTACTATCTTCGTACTTATTAATTTTTTATAGGAAAGCCGTACTTTAGCAGACAAGGTATTTATTAATCCAGGCTGTTGATAGACTGAATGTATAGGCAGTTATAGATCCGCCCGTTCGCACGGATGCAATCGGGTGGCCATGTCTCGTCTTGAGCAGCGTCCAGGCTCACCGTGCTAACCTGTTGGAGACCAATATGCTCAAAAGGTATCGTGGCTGCAAACTGATCCTGCAAACGCCTTAGATTGTCATCGCCTGATTCCTCATATTGCACGGAGAAACAGAGCGGAAGGACTGAGGTAGTCGGACCGATCAGGTTCTCAATGTCGTCAACAGGGGCGTGCCTCCCGCTGACCGTAACACCATATACAACGTTATCAGATCCAGTATACTGTAAGAGTATGATTGCCCAGGCCAGACGTATCTGTGTCGAAAGAGTATATTTGGACTGAACACCATGCGACAGCTCAATCTCTCGATTCATTGACATCAAGGGTTTAGCAACGTAATCCAGCGAAGGAAGACGCGGGAAATGTTTTGCTTGAAGGCCAGCAAATTGTGTCCGTCAAAATTGGGTACCATTCGTTTTTGTCTGACAGAGGTACCTGATGTAGGCGTTGAAACTTGTGTGCGATATTACTTCTCCGTGACTAGCCACTTTGACTTGTTTCAAAATTAATGGTAGAGACCAAGCATCGTAGATATCATGGTGCAGCGTCATAGCAAATCGTCTTGGTTCTTCGTCCCTGCCGCTCCCAATGCATCCTAGCCGAAGCAAGGGCTCGCCGAGACTCATTCGTTTGCTAGAGTAGTGTCTTGCCCGAATTTGTCAGGGGCATGAAGGCTAGCGGAACGTACAAGCTGGGTAGCATATGGGCTGGCAGTAGGTCGCTCAGTCGAGACTCAACCTGCGTAACATCAGACACGAAGTCTGGACTAATACATTCGAATAGATTTCCACCATCTTCCGAATCTTTCTTTCTGCTCAAGAGCACGAAGCTTGCCAGTACGGAAAGGCTGGTTCCCCGGCAGTCTTGATGGACGAGGTCTACTACAATTGCCTTTGCCGCGGGGAAAAGCTGCAGGACCTGATTCTCAATCTCTCCCAGCTCAACCCGTTGACCCCGTATTTTGATCTGAGTGTCTTTGCGTCCAATTTACATCAAGGACCTATCGGAATTATACCTTGCAAGGGTCCCTCTTCGGTATAGTCGGATACTTCCCAAAGTAGCTGCATGCGAATGTTGCATCCAAGCCGCGCCTTCTAAGGAGGCTGCTGTGATTCTGTCTGGGTCTTTCCAGTATCCTCTTGCCAGGATAGACCCTCCGACGACAAGTTCATCAATCGCTCCAGGCGGAACCAGCCGATCGGGATTCTGAAAGTCGACCAGCCAGCAACTCGCTGATACTGGATACCCAATGTTTCGAGGATAAGAGATATTTAGGACTGGCGATTATATCGTTGATATAACAGAGCACCAAATCAAACAGACTTTCTCTGACTACGCAGCTATATCCTTTTCTAAGATGGACTCCCCAATCAAGGCGAGTGTTCTAATTGAAGGTAACTGTTCGGGGCTTAGTAGAATTCTAATGATAGATGGAATCTAGTAAACCCAGTTCGCCTCGAGGCGAGTGGTAGTACTTGTGATATCGTGTATACGCTTCTTTTCAGATGGAATACAAACGAAGCCACCAGCGATTAGAGTGAAAAGGTAGTCGGATACAATGACGTCGAAGGCGTACGAGGAAAATTAAAGAGCACGGATTAATGAAATAATATTTATAAGAAGTATATACGCAAGGGCACTGGTTACGAAAGCTTTATATTCTATAACTATTGCTTTTGGGATTCCGGTCGATCAGAGGTGAAGACAGCGTAAGGTAAATTTGTAGGATGTACTTGTCGGAGAATTTGTATCTGATGGCACGAGCTCCGGGCCATTCCTACGTCATCTAATACCATAGTGAGACCGGCCAGGTTTTGACAGGTATGTGCCAGAGCAGTTGAGGAAACAACGATTGCAGCATCGAGCTGCTCACACATGCTGCAAAGACGGTGGGCGGGATACGATGAGCCCAAGAGAAATGCGGCGCCAGCCTTGGTAACATAAAGGATTGCCACCGAGGTCCATTTCGATCTGTATATCAGTATGGGAACGAACTGCTCCGGCGCCGTACTATAAGCGGTCAGGCTATGCGCCAGATCCGTTGATAGCTTGTCCAAATCATAATAAGTAAAGTCTCCATCCTATGCGTAGATGGCAGGCTTCGACGGTAATGGATGCCTCGACTGGTTGTTGTGTTGGATTCTGTTTAAAGAATCCACATTGCTGGATAGCTGGCACGAAGCCATCGGGGTCCTCGATGATCGAAGACAGCAATCGATTAAAGACTGTATTTAGGAGGTGCACCGATTCTGGCGGTAATAGATCGTCCCAGGATCGGAAGGTTGCATCAATAGTACCCTCTTGGAAGTAGACATGAAGGCCGACGACGAACTATAGAATATATTATCAGCGAAGTCACCAGCCATCTTTGGGTAGTAACATAATTAGGAAGTCTTATCGGGGGTTGGACCATACCTCTACTGGCTCATACCGATCTGTGTTCTTAAAGCTCAGAGAGACCTGACCGATGTCGCCGAAATTCAGGAGATGCTGGAAAGACAGAACAGTATTGAATAGAGGCATGCCCACACCCAATGTAGTTGCAATCTCAGATACCAAGCAATGCTGGTGAGGCAGATTTTGCGCGAAATTGTCCTGGCACTTCCGCAGGCTTTGTAGCAATGATCCACCGCTGGCGAAATCCAATTGGCGTATAAGAACGTTGATGAAGGGACCAACTGCACTGCGGGAAGCGGTGCGTCTCTACCGGACAAGAGGTATCCAAAATGAACGACATCTGCCCCTGTATAAAGCCGCAAGAAGAGGCCCTAAGCAACTTGAAAGACGTTCGCCACGGTAACTGTGGGTTTGCGACTGAAGTAGTCGATGTTCGAAGCTTGACTCAATTCAACCTGCGAACAGTGGAAGCTTCTCTTCCCACTCTGAGCGAAAGATGGGTCTTGGAGGGGTGGAAAAATGCATGGTTTGATGCCGGAAAGAAGGCTTTTCCAGTAGGCTAATAAGATATGAGTGGGTCGACTGGCGAGATATGAGACATGTTCGCTATAGGGCAGACTTGAATTGCTTGAGAGCTTTCCTTCATATGCAAGCGCGAGCTCCGGCAGGATGTTCCAAGTCGACGATCCATCGATCAAGGCATGAGAGATGCTGAAGATTATATATGTTTTGCCCGAACATGTCTGAATAAACATTATTTCGTGCTGTACCTGGCCAGCGGCAAAATTGGATCGTTGTCCCTGCAGTAGCGCGACTTCGTCTTCTATCGTGCACTGGACCATCAGTGTCGCTGGGGACGGGCTCCCGACAACTGTCTGCAAGAAGCCACCATTGCTGGATCCTATCCCATTGACAAAGACAGTGCGTAAGATTGCATGCCGCTGGACGATTTGATGCCAAGTTGCCCTCAGAGCTTCCAGCTGGATCTTCTCCTCCCCCCATACGATGGACTTCCTAAGTCGACCGTAGTTGGTATAGGTCGAGTTGTCGAGACTGGCTGATCAGGATGCCTTGCTGCATTGGTGAGCAGGGGTAGATGTCTTGGATTTGATTATCAGGCGACAGGCCAAGCTCGTTCAGCCTGTGGTCGGTGAGCTCAGCAAGCTGTTCGTACGTTAGCGAGAGCAGAGGAAAGTCGCTGAGGGTGAAGGATGGCTTCAGACACACTAGTTGCTAGGCGGCTTGCTTGACGACTGACTGTCACCGCTCCGCCCATGCTATGATGCGGGCTTGGTGCCATGAATGGCGATTAAAAGCGAAGGAAAACTTCAACCGCGAATGAATGACTGTCACATTGACTTGGACGAGTGAAAAACGGCCCATGGTTCCGGCTACATCTGACACTTTCTCTGGGTTACAGGACGCATGCTGGAAAAGGCCGCCGTCTCGTTCTAGCTGCTGGTATAAACCCTTATAATGGAAGAGCACTTCTACCGGAAAATGCCGCGTAAACGTTGACCGGCCTCGAGGATTGAGGTAGCAAGATGAGAAATAGGCTCATCCGTTAGATGGGATTCGTCGACGACCGTCTTTGACTTGTTTGAGCGTTGTCACAAAACCTTGCAGTCCACTCGCTATTGGGAGCGGCCAGATGGTGGTAAACCAGCCGACAGTATTGGAGATGTCAATCGACGGATCGAATGACTCTCTTCCATGGCCCTACTGAAGATGACACCCTCACGCCGCTCCGTGAAAATCAAGGAAAAAGAATGCGCCAGAGCGGCGTGGAAAATATCCACCGGCTGTGTCCGGTAGGCTTGATTGCAAATGTCTAGCATCGCGTTACTTCTGGACATGTCGAGCACGATTTCCTCCGTCTCGACATCCATATGTAGGTTTGCACGATCGCTCACGCCCCAGTAATTATGATCACTTGCTGTCACTTCTATTGGTAGGGACTTCTCTCGACTTAATTGCTCCTTGCTGTACGCGACCGCACGCTGACACCATCCACGGAAGATGAAGACCTCTGATGTGAAATCGATCCTCCGCGTAACAGGGTTTCGAGATCCCCAAGAATGACTCTCCGTGAAACTAGATCGATTATAAGGTGGCGGGCAACAAGATAAAGCATCTGTTCATCTTCACCAATACTAAATAAGTGCGCCGCAAAGGTGGGACCCTGGACAACACCGATACGCTCCTGCGTCATAATCGCGCCAGCTTTTACCTGGTTTCGCTCTTTGATAATGGTATGAGTGAATGCGTAGGAGGAGCCAACGTCGCTGGTAACTGCCTGTACCCAATTGCCTGCTCCGTCCTGCCGAAAGCGAGCTCGCAACATGCCGTGACAGTTAGTGATCTGTTTAAGCGCGATCCTCAACTCAACCTCGTTCACAGAGGGATGGAGGCGGAGGAAGAAGCTCTGATTGCACTGGGCGTGAACGTCCGGTACATTCTGTAAGAACATTTGCCGGATTGGCGAGAGGCAAAATAGCTGGTCAACATCACTTTCCTCAGTCTTGTTCTCTTCCACGGGAGCCGATAGTTGGCTCAGGTGTGGCGCCAGCAGAGCGACCGTCTTGTAGCGGAAGACGTCTGGTTCCGCATATAGCGCTCACTTACATCGCCGTGATGAAGTCCCCACCGAGGTGGGAGAAATCATCATCGATCGAAATGCTCTGGTGGGGAAGGTTCAGGACTGCGGAGAAGACGTCTCGGAGTTGACGTTCAATCGGTGTTGAGGGAGCTCGTTCCTCACTCGGAGAGCTCGCGTACACGGCCATATCCTCGCGAGAGAGCACCGATCCGAGTGCTCGAAGGCGGCGCCGGGTGCTCCAATTCAATGAAATACGAAATAACTGCACCAATCAGAACGCAGATAGATATTTTGAACAGGGTCACAAAATGCGGAGTTCTTTTAGGGCTAGCCCTACCCACGACTATCCCGAGCGACTTTTGGTGGTGAGAACGCGTTTGACCGTTCTCCAGGATCGAGGTAAACAACGTTGAGGAAGTACTGCTCACCCAATCCTTGTCGTATATACTGGATATTTTCAGGTCTGACAGTACAGGCATATAGCTAAAAGATTTGAGAGTTTTAGCTTCAAAGCTTGTATGGTTGGTGTGTGGTACAAGTGCACAGGAGGTGGTTGAAGAAAAGGAGTTCTCGATAAAGATTATGAGGGGGTAGGGCTGTCGGACCTTATGTTTTACCTTGTTGGGCTAGTTGCCGATGGGTTTTAACCCGATTAGAAAGGAATGTGTAATACTAGTGACAGAAGGATGTGCACGGAGGCGTTCCCTTGAATGAAGAGACTTAGAATAAGGCGCCACCACTACCTTCTGTATTTTTATTCTCTATAGACTTTTGTTCATCGTTAATAAGAAATCTGCTGCTTATATCGGAGCTTGGCATTTTCTCCAATGCGAAGGAAAGCAGGACTAGGGTAAACACAAACTTCAGATCAGATTAAATTAGATCGCTCCTTTATATAAAGTTTTCCCAAGGAGAGAAGTACTTTATTTTCTCGCATGCAATTATTTATTGTTTCGATAATTCCCATAGAGTTTTATTCTATAGCGGAGCTCGACTTTTGCTTTTTTTTTTTTGTTTCAAGGAATCTACTTTGAAAAGATCGTTAATTTTGTTCAATATCTACATCTCCGTTTCCAGTCTTCTTCGCGGATACTAAATGAACGAAACTCGTTAAAAATTGCCTGAAACCTCGTTGGTGAATTATTAAAGCGCGGCAGACAAGCAAGGAGGACATGATTAGAAAACCCCTATAACCAGTCCAGATGCTATCTCCAAAAGGCGGCACGTACATCTCTCTCTATAGCGACAACCCTCCCAACAACGGTCATCCTGGGCCCCTTCTGAAAATATCCCTCCAAGCACTCTAGACCCCAACAGCAGAGTGCAACCACCACTGTAGAGAGCCTCGCTGACCTTAACGGCCAAATTATTTTCGCCACACCAGGGGCTTGCTGTATGGCTTTGAGAAAGATTGGTGCTATTGTAGCAGCTGCGCCAGCTATACCTGGTTTGAGTGAAGGGTAACCGAAGAGTAGGTGGATAAATTACCTAGTGCTGCCGCCTCAGGTATGGCAAGGAAAGCGAGACCGGCAGTCAAAGCAGACAAGATGTCGTGAAGAAGCACTCCGGACTTTTTGTCTGGCGGGTCTATTGTCTGGACGATGTTCACGATCTCGCCTTGCGCCTCGAACGCGGCGTTGTACATCCCCTGGTACCAGTCACTGAAGAATGAATTGATCGCTGCAGCCTGGCTTAGCCGTCGAATTGTAAACAAAGAGGTGATAGCGACCTTACCGTAGATGTTGTAAAGGATATATTGGTATCTAACCCTGTCCACTTCGCTCACGTCAGGCCGAATATCCTTCAAGTCTGGCACGGCTCCTATGGGGCATGCGTTGAGGTTCATACACGATGAGCCCCTAGGCTCGTCCTTGGCAATGCGAAGAAAAGCATCAGTCCACAATTCGTCGACGGCACGACAGCTGTTCGTCTCGGACGTGGTACAGAGCTCGGTAGTAGTGTTCCACTCGGAAAGCCATTGTGTTAAGCCGAGTGTATTCCAACACGAGGACTGATAGCGCCCGCGGATGCAATCTGCTACTGGGTCTCGTCCTCGGATGCGGTCATCATCTTTCACCAGGGAGCCGTCACTTCCAGGTTCTGCGAGATGAGTGTCTGTAATTGCGCAACCGGCAATACTCACGAAGAGTAGTACGTATTCCGAGAGCGATATCGCAACTTGCATACCGAAGAGATTCGCCGAAGGCATATAATGGTTACGGGATCATCAAGAAACCTGGGACTTCCCCTTCTTATCTGACCTGGCGCATCTTCAGCTTGATAGGAGTGGGCAGCCGTAAGCGAGCCAAGGGAAGATCCGCGGTCATTGTTGTCATGGTGGTCATGCAATGCTTGCTTGGCTGCCTGGTTGCCTACTTTCAAGATGCGCTGACCTATAATCAGTTGTCAACCTACCTTGACTGGTGCCAATACACTAGATCGCCAAGCGCAAGTATATGATATGAGCTTGGCGACCGTCCTCTATTAGCAATAATCCTCTGTGATTGTATATATTGACGATTGGTCTATAACTCTTCGGCTCTGGCTGATCCTTCCGCCTATGTACAAGAGGAGCGATGTTGTCGGAAGTTCAGTGAGACTGGGCAGGACGTACAACAACTTCGCCGACGCCTAGAGGTTGGGCTAGTAGCCTTCCTGTCTGCAAGACCATTTGAGGGTGCCGAATGATCCCATCACGGGAAGCATCAGCCTCTTCGGATAGATTCTAGTCTTTAGACCCATCGTATGATTTGAAGCCGCACACCAATCAAGGGCCGATTACGTTCATAATTTCCTACTTGCTTGTCCTATTTGAGTGTTATTGACTTCCCATATCTTCCATGTGCCATTATGCCATAGAGTACCCGCTCAGTCCTTGTATCCGTATCCCTGCGTCCAGCCCTCTTTCTCCATCCTTTCCTCGCGTATTTTCCAGAAAAGAGTTCCGTCGCACACCGCTCTGAGATCGTTTTTCCAAAGCATGCCGTCGCGTTGTAGGAGAAGCCAGGTGGTCCACGATTCCATGGCCGCAAAGCTCCACCCTGCCGGGTCGGCAGCGACGCGGTTCCTTGCGTGAAGCCGGAACAAGTCGCCGACACCAAGGCTACCATCTCTTTTATTTGTCCCATTCCCGCACTCCCTCTTCAAGTCCCTGGAACTTGAATCCATCTTGGCGAACAACAAACATACTTACAGACAAGTCTTCCACAGCCATGCCTTTTCCTTCACTTCTCGAAATGGACAATGAGCCGGTGGCAATTTGTGGCATGGGTAAGACAGCCTTTTCTCTGCGATGATCCCTCAAATAATTCTTGGCATGTAGGATGTCGATGGGCTGGTGGAGTCAAAGATGCCCCCAGCCTTTGGCGGCTCTTGAAAGAGAAACGAGACGGCTGGCAGGAATGGAATGAACCTCATTTCCCCGCTAAAGGCTTCTATCATGCCAACCAGGACCGCCCAGGATCTGTCCGAACACGAGGCGGGTTCCTCGTTCAGGAAGATGCCCGACTATTCGATCACACCTTCTTTAGTATGACAGGGCGAGAGGTTGAAACTATGGATCCATCGCAGCGAAAGCTTCTCGAAGTCGGTAAGTTGGAGTCGCTGCAAAGAAGGACCCCGAAAAGTACATACAAAGCAATTCATGCTTACAAAGCTATGTGCAGTGTATGAAGCCTTTGAGAATGGGGGAGAAACATGGGATAGTATTGCAGGATCCCGAACGGGCGTTTATATTGGCAACTTCGCCATCGATCACATGCTGATCCAGGCGCGCGACTGGGAATATGCAAAATCATACGCCTCCACTGGTGTTGAGACATGCATCCTGGCTAACCGCATCAGTTATCTTTTCAACCTTCACGGCCCGAGGCAAGTCACTCACTACTCTAGTCCATGGCTAATGCTAATCACTGTCTGGTGATAGTCTGACCACGAACACGGCATGCTCGTCGTCCATGTACGCGCTGCACCTAGCTGTCAGCGCTATTCGCAATGGTGAATGCGACGGCGCCGTGGTAGCAGCAGCCAATTGGCTGGTAGATCCAAGTATGCAAATCGTGCTCGACAAACTCGGCGCGCTGTCTCCAACATCACGATGCCATACGTTTGACGAGTCTGCCGATGGCTACGCTCGTGGCGAAGGCTATTCCGCCATATATTTGAAAAAATCTTCGGTAGCCGTGTTGGATGGACTGCCAATTCGAGCCATGATCAGGGGTACGGCCATCAACGCCAACGGCAAAACCGGAGGCATCACACGGCCGAGTGCAAAAGGCCAAGAAGCCGCAATCCGCCAGGCATACGAGAACGCCGGTAATCTCTCATTCTCGGATACGGCGTTCTTCGAGTGCCATGGAACAGGCACATAAGCTGGCGACCCTATCGAAGTCTCCGCGATTGGCAATGTGTTTGCATCGTCGAGATCAGATGCTCGCGAAGATCGCTTGTTGATCGGCTCAATCAAGCCAAGCTTAGGACATACCGAAGGAGCAAGCGCGCTCGCTTCAATCATGAAGGTAGTTCTATCTCTCGAGGCAGGCGAGATACCGCCAACCTATGGTGTAGAAAATTTAAACCCAAAGATTGACTTCGAAAGAGCCAAAGTATTGGTCGTAAAGGACGGCACCATGCCATGGCCCAAGAACAAAGTCCGCCGCGCAAGTGTCAACTCATTTGACTATGGTGGCGCCAATGGCCACTGTATCATCGACCACGTCAACAACGTGCTTCCTGGCTATGTGAAGCCTGGTATCATAGGCTTTCATCCTATCGGACGCCCATACCTCAGGGACTACACCAGTGGACATCTAGGAACTGAGGATGACCTTTCAAACGAAAACGAAAACGAGAGCTCAGGGTCGAGGGAAATTGGTAGCTCCGAATCCAACAGAAACATGGGCTCCGAGGCAAGGGACGTATTAACTCCATTATCAAATTTATCGTATTGCTCGTCTCTTGTCTCCACGCCAAAGAAAACCGATAAACAGATGGATAGCGAAACCAGCTTCCACGATGGACACGGGAGCTCCAAGGCGGACGCCACATTGGCATCGTCAACTCTACCGCATCACTCCCATATCATCTCCGCGCCACGAAAGATCGCAAGTGCCGAAGCATCCACTAGGAAATTGGTGTTACTACCTTTCTCAGCCCACAACGCATCCTCCCTTGAGTCGAACATCAACGCCTTGTCCCAGGTCATTGACCAATGGAGCTTGGCAGACATTGCCTACACCTTGGGTTGTAAGCGTTCACGACTGCAACAGCGATCCTTCCGCATTGTGGACCGGGATGATCTTACTCAGGGGCTTGCTGCTGAAAAGCGCGTTTCCATGAGTCCTATACACACCAGCAATGTCGCTTTTGTCTTCACTGGCCAGGGTGCGCAGTGACATACCATGGGCGCACAGCTTTTCGAATATGCCGCATTCCGAGCTACCATAACCTTTCTCGACCGTGTCCTCGAAGAACTCCGAGGGCCCCTCATGGGCTATCTTCGACACGTTATCTGGTAAATATGAGGCTGAACATATCCAGTCACCAATGGTATCGCAGGTCGCTTGTACCGCAATTCAGATTGCCATGGTCGACCTCCTAGCCTCGTGGTCAGTTCGACCTGTCACCGTTGTTGGACACTCCTCTGGTGAGATGGCTGCTGCCTATGCCGCTGGCTATATTACGGCTGCTGAAGCAGTCACTGCTGCTTACTTCCGTGGCCAAGCTGTCTCCAAAAACAAGATGAGCGGAGCCATGTTAGCTGTCGGGCTCGGTGCAGATCAAGTGATGGGCTATCTCAAGGGCATTGAAGAGCATGTCCGTATTGCGGCTATGAACTCTCCCGGCAGTGTCACGCTATCTGGCAATTCGGACGCTATCGAAGCGCTCTCTGCCACATTAGCCAAGGACGGTGTTTTCAATAGGTTACTTCGCACATCCCGCACCGCGTATTACTCGCACCACATGTTGGACATGGGTAGCGACTACATCGATATGCTCCACAATGGTGCGGACCGCATCAAGAAGCTTGGTCTGGCCGATAGAACGCAGCGTTACCCAGGATTCTCTGGGTATCGTCAGTGGCCCCAGACAAAACGATTGTCGAAGAAGATGGATTGGCCAGCTATTGGAGAGCGAACCTTGAACCTCCCGTGAGATTCAGCCAGGCTGTCATGAATATGATGAGCCCGACGAACAGCTTAGCACCTGATATTCTGATCGAGCTTGGACCCCATGCGGCCTTGAAGAGCCCCTTAGAGCAGATCCTTAAGGAGCTAGGCAGGCCTGCAGAGTATATCCCATCGCTGCAGAGAAATTTAGACGCTCCGGACTCGTTATTGCATCTTGCTGGATCCTTGTTTGGAGTCAATGCTGGAATCGACCTCGCAGCAGTCAACTCCGTAGACAATGAGGGAGGACAGGTCCTTGTACACGGCTGCACTGCAGTCGACCTACCACCTTATCAGTATACGTATGGATCGGTGGAATACTACGAAAGCCGACTTAGTAAGGAATATCGATTACGAGACATTGCAAGGCATGACCTTCTCGGCTCACAGGTACCGGGGACTAGCAAGATCCAACCTCAGTGGAGGAACCTGCTTCGAGTGAAGGATGTCCCGTGGCTAAGTGATCATCGTCTGCTGCCAGGTAAGGCCTTAGTTCTAAAGAAAACCCAGCTAACGTTTTGAGAATTAAATGTCGTTTTTCCTGCTGCCGGCTTCCTTGCCCAGGCAATTGAAGCCGCCACTAGACTCTATCAAAATCTCCCAGGTGCTCTTGAGATCACTGGGTTCTCGTTTCGCGAGGTCGATATCGACACTGTTCTGAGGATTCCTGAGGATGATTATGGCATCGAAATCATTATCAGCATAGAGCTGGTGGATACCGCAAACACGAAATCACCTGCATGGGCCAGATTTACCATCGCATCGGTAGCCCGGGACTCAAATGTGTGGACCCAGCACTGCACCGGGCTGATAAAAGTTGAGGTTTCCCCACCAACAGTAACGAACAAAATGAGCGCTGAGATGGATCCCAAATTCCCAAGCTTCCAAGCGTGGTACAACAAGTTTGTAGAGATCGGTCTCGGGTATGGCGAGACTTTCCGGCTGCTTTCGAAAATCCAGACAGATCCTCATCGCAATCTCGCGAAGGCCAGTGTGGCATTGAATAAAACTGCAGGCATGATCGAAGGAGGAGAATCGATGTATCCTTTACACCCAACCGCTCTGGATGCCACCTTCCAATTGGCGATCATTGCTTTCTTTGGTGGCCAGCTTGAGAAAGCAAATGCTTCATTCGTGCCTGCTCACCTGTCCCGAATGTACCTTAAAGCTGGAGTTAGTCACGACCTGTGCCACGCTGCCGCTCGGGGTTCATTCCAAGGACCACGAAGCGCGTACGCCCAACTACAGATGATGGACCCAAGCGGTGATGTTTTTCTTGAGATAGACTCGATGCGCTTCACGCGGTTTAAAGAGTCAAGATCAACCAAAGACATCCAACCGAGGCAGCCCTTCAGCAGTCCATTCACCAGATTGGTATGGAAGCCTGACATTCGCACTTTAAAGAACGCTCAGATTCGTACACTATTTCCTCCTCCTCCGGAGAATGCCGAGGGAGCTGCTCACCTTGAGATCGTTGACATGATCAGCTGCTTGATTGTGTTCGAAATATATGAATCAAACGCTGCGGGATCTTGCCCACAAGGAGACATAAAACATTGGCTGGCTTGGATAAATAGGATCGTCGAAGCAGACCAGAGGCCCAATACGGTTGACGTCAGGAGAATGATCCCCGAGCAGCGCCGACAGCTGCTCCGAAAGCTTTATGACAAGGCCCGCGACAAACCGGAGGCGCAAACTGCCATGCTTCTGCTTGAAAACGCAGGTGAAATCCTCATGGAAAGAAAAAAAGGGATCGATGTCTTGGTGTCCAACAAGCTGCTAACGCCACTTTACCAGACCGGTCATTTGATAGCTGGATCCCATCCTCAACTTTTCAATATAATGGACTGTATGGGTCACGCAAATCCCAACCTTCGTATCCTGGGGATCGGTGCTGGAACGGGCGCCGCGACGAGAGTTGCGATGGAGGCGCTTGTGGGTTCAAACGGTATCAAACGCTGAGCCGACTATACCTTTACCGAAATCTTAACCGCTTTCCTCACATCTGTAAAAAACATGCTGTCTGACTACCGCGATGTGAATTACTCTGCCCTCGATATTGATTAGGACCCACTCGAGAATGGATATGAGCCCGTTTACGACGTTGTTCTGGTATGTGAGTCCATTCACGCGACCGCCAGTATGGATCGAACGCTGGCGTATTGTCGAAGCCTTTTGAAGCCAGGTGGCAAATTGGTTCTGGTAGAGACTGTCCGTATGAGAATCTTGCTCGGCGTCTTGTATGTTACCTTGACAGACTATTGGCAGTCCGATGACCGTACAGAGGGACCGTTTATGAACCTTCAGACTTGGCAGGGGCGGCTACTTGAAAATGGATTTTCAGGGCTTGATCTCGTGTTGGATGACTATTATGCTCCACATATATCGATTTCGGTTCTAGTCAGTACACGCGTTGAGACAAATAAGGCCAGTCAGTCTGCTGAACAGGAGACTGGAACAATCTATCTCCTTCACGAGGCCCACAGCATACCATCGCTCCTGAAACAGATTTCTGCAGAATTCGAGCGTCAGGGTGCCACGTGTAAAGCTCTCCCGACCGATACGGTACTAGCAGTTATACCGACTAATGCTCGCGTCATTACTTTTCTGACCAGCCAGAATGATCTCTTGGATTCTGACGAACGTCGTCTCAAGTGTTTTCAACATCTTGCCCAGAATAAAAGCATGATTTGGTTAACGCCTGGTAGCATTGTGAAGGGCCAGAATCCTCGCAGTATGGGCTTCTTCGGGTAATCGCGACCGAAAATCCTTCTGGTCGTTTCCTTTCCATCAATATCGAAAGCGAGAATTATGAGTATAGGAACAACGATCTCGTCCGCGGTATTGTTAGTAAGGAATTCTTACTGTAAACCGAGCCCTTACCAAGCATCGATAGTAAGTTCGCGTGGCAAAACGGCTGTATATGGGTGAGCCGAATTGTTTCTGACGCAGGACTTGGAGAGTACGCGGAGACTTTCAAGACACCGACTCGTCAAGGCTTCAAGATGCTACCAATCGACAAGGGCGGACCCGTCCGCGCCGATTTCGAGGCTACAGGAATCCTCAATTCTCTGTACTTTCGACCTTACACCGAAATGTCACAAGCCCTTCCAGATCAATACATCGACGTCAAAGTTGCCGCTGTAGGATTGAACTGGCGAGATGTTGCAATGGCCACGAGTCGAAATATTCTGGCCAGTAGCAACCTCTTTTCAGAATACGCGGGCGTCGTGACCAAATTTGGACCTAACGTCGCTGAACTATCTGTCGGTGATCGTGTCTACAGCTTGGGCAAAGGAAACTTTGGAAGTTACGAAGGGGTGCCAGCCGTATTGACGCAAAAACTGCGGCCTACCGACGACTTTGTTGAAGCAGCTACGATGCCTTTAGTGTTTATGTCCGCAATCTATGCTCAGTAATACCTGGTGCGGCTCAAGAAGGGCGACGAAGTCCTGATTTAATCTGCTGGCGGCGGTTTTGGGCTCGCAGCTATTCAAACCGCGCGTATTTATGGGGCTGAAGTTTTCGCAACGGTCGGAACGTCTGATAAGGTTTCCTCTCTTACCGATTCCCTCGGTATTCCGATTGATCGTATATTCTCGTCACGCGATCCGGAAAAGCTCAGCCAGGTTGCCAGCACGATTGGAAAAGGTGGATTCGATGTAATTCTTAGCACGGTCGCTGAAGGCGATTCACTTTACCAGTCTCTGAAAGCCCTGGCTCCGATGGGTCATCTCGTCGACTTTGGCCGCGTAGATGTTCTCAAATCGAAGCAGTTGGGGCTAGAGCTTTTCCAGAAGAACGCCAGCTTCTCTTCATTCGATCTCATCGCGGTTGTGGACAACGACGCCGAGCTTGGCTGTCAGCTGATGAAGACTGTGAATGAGCTTCACCGAGCCGGGCGGATTACCCCCATCCGCCCATTCTCCGTCTATGATGTTTCGGAGCTCGACCAAGCTTTGCTGAACTTTTCGCAAGGAACGCACATTGGGAAATTGGTAGTAACTTTCCAAAACCCAAATTCGAGTATCAAGCTGCTCCAACAACCGCAGTCGGCGATTTTCGATCCTGAAGCGCGATATGTCATCACAGGAGGATTTGGTGGGCTTGGCCGAAGCATCATCATGTGGATGGTTGATCGCGGTGCTCATAACTTCGTCCTTCTCTCCAGACGAGGCGCCACTACGACGGCGGCTCAAATGTTCCTGAAAGAACTGAAAACCCGAGGAATCCATGTCGAAGCTATGGTCTGTGACGTTAGCCAACAGGAAGACGTTGTGCAGGCTTTCCAGAAAATCTCAGAGACAGACCGCCCTATCAAGGGCGTGGTAAATGCAGCCCTGTCCTTGTCGGATCTTTCATTCAACAAGCTGAGCCATAATCAATGGTGCAGTGGTATTGCGGCCAAGACTCAAGGATCGGTGAACTTGCACGAAGCCACAGCCGCCTTGGCTCTGGATTTCTTTGTGATGATCACAAGTACCGAGTCGATTTGGGCACCTTCAACACAGGCCGCTTACATCGCCTCGGATAATTTCCAGACATACTTGGCCCGCTACCGGCGGCGGCTCGGCTTGCCCGCATCGACGGTATCGTATGGCTTCGTCATTGATATTGGATCCGATTTCCGTGAAATCTCGCACGGAACCGAGGCCATGTACGCACGCAATTTGGTCTCCACCATCACTGAGCACCAGACGCTGGCTGCGCTCGAGCCAGCCTTTTTGAAAGAGCAGGGGTCTTCAGAGTGGATCGGTCAGCAGCACGATCCGCTATCGGCAGCCACCTATATCACCTGCCTCAATCCTCTCGAGCTGGCAGGGATGACCTCCAGCAACGAACCGTGGTGGCATCGCGACGCACGCGTATCGCTCATCATGCGGGCCATGAATGACGCGAGGCGTCATTCTCTCAAAGGTGCTGCAGACGGCATGGACCAGGAAGCGGATCAATCTGGATCTGGAACTGCCAAACTAAGGCACGCGTTTGACGTTGCCGTCCAAGCTGGGTCAGATGCACGTACGAGCACCATCGAGCTTGCTAGTAGCAGCATCACGAAGACCATTGCCGAGATACTCTTCATCAGTCCAGAAAGTGTCGATCTCAGTAAAAGTGTGGCGGACCATGGGGTCGATAGCCTGATCTCGGTCGAGCTGTCCAACTGGTTCCATGAGGCGCTCGGGGCGACACCGAAGAATCTGCTGGATTCCCAGACGAGCATTCAGATGTTGGCTGAGCAAATCGTCGACAAAGCTTTAGGTGGGGTGATGGAATGATTGTGGGATCTCTAAGCGAATTTCCGGTTGTTGTTGTTTGATCGCCAGCATCAATTCGTTTAGAGTCCCATAGATGATGTTTTACTGAACGGATGGTTCTTCAATGAATGGAGTGCATGTGGAAGGATCATATCGATTGATTTCTACACGATGACCAAGTCTTTGAGCTGGAGCGGGAGCTAACTACATTGGGCGAAGTAAGACGGGGTAAGCTCTAACCCGATTGAGACGATTATTGGCCTTGTAATTGTTACCGTTCCTCGGTGATATAGGCAGGCCCTATATAGCCTCCTCCATAATCCTACCTAACCCAGTATTACTGTGCACTCGCCTCAGTAATGCACCTGCATCTCCAGCCTCCTGGTAAACAGCTTCAGGGCTATACTGCAGATGGAGGAAGCCACTACCCACTCAGTCGATGACCTTTCCGGCAACGGGATTGGCCGTCGCAAGCCACGTCCAGATCTGGATGCGGAATTCGACCTTTAGGGCGCAAGCTCCCCAAGTCTGGACCCGTTCGAGTCCGCCATAGGTAGGCAGAACAAAATGAGAGTCACGCTCCGCCGCCTCCATAGCTTGCTGGCTAGATGCTTGCAATCGTTGGGTTGGGATATCAGGTGTATGTTATTACTGCAGACTATCCGCACGCGGCTGGAGGGTCCATCTCTCGAGTACCAGTATATGTTCCTCATGGCGATGATGGTTGTGAGAACTGGGTATGATGCGACGAGCGATAGGTGTCAGTTTGCCAACACTGACGAGCGTGTTCAGCGGACTGTTGGCAGATTTGAAACCCTAGGAAGTATATCAAGGTGACCTTCGACCTCAAGGTGAAGCTGCAAGGATATATTTCCCGTCTTGCGTCTACTAGACATACCGTTGCTGTATGGTTGCATCCCGCTATAATATACTTGCTCTCTACTCTGAAAAAGTTGATCCGTAGCCGTGAAGACGACTACGAGTCTAGGCGTAGCTTTAGTACTGGCTGAGTCAGTCCTTATCAATCGTCGCCCGTAATCAAAAGTTTGGAATACACGCTAAGGATGCGACCGTAGCCTATGGTCGCCCGGACTACCAGTCACGTACCCCTGAGAGCACTAGCGTATATTCTAAACTTTTGATGTCATCCTCCGTACGGGATCACTCATCTTGCGTTCACTTTTGACGCCCCGCACAATGCACTAGACGTCACCCTGCAGATTACATCCTTCGCGGAAGATGGTGGTACATCCGTACCATGCCCTTATACGAATTTACTGGACGCTATCATCTTCATGGTTCGCATACACTCTGTCTATAGTGTTTCGGAACTACTTTTGACTTGGCTGCCAACTATCGTGAAGCTTGCAACTCGATCCCTGAGTATGCGGACAAGGTAGGGTTTGATGCACAGTTCTCAATTGATCTTGTACAACCACACTTTAAAGTTTTCCATGCGTTAGCACTGCCTCGCCCCAGGCTGTAGCCTTACATGACCCGTACTACAAAAGAAGAGCAAGTACCAGCATGGTCCAAGTTCTTCCTTGAGCTGGCCCGTTCACACCATGTATATGCTTCCGTCACTTATCTTCTCACTCCTCTTATGCCTTGACTCATGTACGGCGACCCTCTATAATTCCACAATCGCGGAAGTGATTCCCCAGCTCTTCGCTTCATTCCCAGATGTTGGTGAATACTCGGCGAGATTGACCAAGGATTACACCTATGGACGACAAGACATGGGCAAATGCTGTGCCCTTGCAGTCTTGGAATCATTCGTTGAATATAATGATACAGTTACGCTTGCCAACGACTCCTTCATCGGAGATGATCTCGATGGCTTCCGTCGCCATCCTCGTCCGTGTACAGCAAGTTACATAGAAAATAGGACAGCTGCACCACCTGTGCACATCACATACGGCTGGTGTTCTTCACATTGTCCAGGATGGCAGCGATCAAAGAATAAGAAACTTAATCAATGGGTCTTGCCTATCTTGGGGTTCATTGTTCCATCGGTCGTTTTCTGTCTTTCCATCCCACGGAGGTATGTAGATTTGAAGCATCGCCGATAGGTACATCAATAGGCCGACCGAGCAAGAACATTTCCAGACGGGCCGATACCTTGTTATCAAAAGAATATCTCTTGGCACTGGTCAAGAATTTGGCTGACGCTACACTATCCACAGATGGAAGATCAAGATCCCCGATGGATTGTTCAACGTACCCTTGAATGCGATGACTTCAGCGCCCCGAACGCCATTCATCGCCCTTCTAGCCATGTTACTCGTCTCGATAGATACCATTGTATGGCTCATGACCGTCTTCGCTTTAGCGGGCCCAATCTTAGTAAGTGGAATCTACGAAGCTTCCATCGACAGCCGCATCCTCGCGTACCTCCAGGAGAAGATCAGGAATCACCAACTCTCAGTTGTCCAACGCGCTCAACTCATGTACGTAGTCCTGGTTGGCAACCTGGACATGCTCGCATTTCCACCTGGCGGAGACGATCATGATACATTGTTGAACCACATTGAGGGACCTGAAGGCCTCTTGCAGCGTCTGATACCCAAAGAAAACAAAAAAATAGTCGCGAAGAGTATCTCGACCACCAAAACACGTCTCAACGCTCTGCTGTTCGTGCAATATGATTTCGGTGTTACCGTTGGCGCCCCAGTTGTATTCTTCTGCGGCAGCTTCCTGTACACTCTATTTGACAACTTTGCCCACGTTGGTGACAATGATGTCGGCCATGCCATTGGTACGTATTCAGACGAGACTCGAGCTGCTGTATCGTTTCAGCTGACCTAGACTCATCAGCCTTCGGGACATGGTTCATGACTATCGCACACATTGCTATCGTTTCTGGTCTACTGTTAGCCGGCAACAATCCAAAGACTCTTGAAGGAATTGTCGGGATGGAGACAGTCGCCGAAGAAGCTGCTTGGTGGGGCTTTGTAACAAGGTTCTACAATTCACGCTACAATGCCGCCTCCATGTGGAATCGAGGACGCAGCAAGAGGATCTGGGTCCTTAGAACGATCCATCACGGCCGTACAGCCCCCAACCATTTGCAAGAAAGTCTAGACATGAAGATGAACGACTGGATCACCGTCGCTGTCTGTGCTGGTGTGCTGATCGGGACTCCTTGCGTCCTTGCTTTTCTCACCAGCTACTTCACACCTCAGGTCGGACTAAGCTGCCGGTCAATGACCTTCCTGCTATATGTTCTCTGCCAGATCTGGTTGATTCTGCTCTGGATTTGGAACATCGAGTCTACATACCTGGATGGTCAAGGGATACCCTACACACCAGTGACGAGATCAATACACACCAGTTTTCCACGACTAGCGCTGTGGCAAGCTTACCTATGGAAACCTCAAATCCTTCTTGCCTGCGGTGTGTCTATCTTCACCGGCATCGGGGGAACCTTGATGCAGGTCATTGGCGTCTATAGAAATTGCCTTTGCGCTATCAACGTTGGTTCGTGGGGAGCTTCGAGGTTCACAGCAAGATTTGTCATTAGCCCACACTCAGCGGAAGCCATCTATAGCGCTTCGACGGTCTGGCGAGGGACGAGTATCGCGGCTATTACCTTCCTGGGCGTCGTGACTTTCGTGGGATGGTGGTATCAACGGCGGTTGAGGGAACAGTTTAGGATAATGATTAATCAGATCGACGAAAACGTGGAGGGCGGCCAAAAAGACGTCAGGCCCTAAACGTAGGACGATCCGACAGTCGACTATCTATTTATGTACTCTTGATTCACATAATGACATACCACATGTGAGTCCGTGGAGAGATTCGAGGTTACAAGTCTGCTTTCTAGTTCTGCAACCGAGTTTCAAAGCCAGTCGCGCTCTGTGATTGTACAATGCACTATAACAAAAGCATATGAAGGAGTGTAACATTATCAGGATGAATTGCTACCAAATAGACACGTGCAGCCGCTAAGACTACGCATGGGAAATGTCGTTTGTTCAATGAGATTAACACAGTGCATATCCTTCAACTTCCCCAGAGCCAACGTTGATAGCAACATTTTGGTGGATATCGTTCGGTATCTCAACGTGAGAAAAACACCATATGGCTTGTCGTTGCGGTGCCGGTACGAGCCAGTCCATTTGCAAGGCGACCCGGGCATAACGACCCCTAAACCCAGCTGCCTTCAGCAATCTGTCCGCGACTCCGAGCGGCATTCGCGACACGATCCTGAACCAGTCGAAAGGTGCGTATATAAGAGCGTCCTCGAAAGCGTGCGGCGGCGACCATTGCTGCCACTGTTCGGGCCAGCGGTTCCGCACCCAAAAAGAATTGCTATCATCTGGGTCTTGCGGTGGGGTTCCACCGTATCTGAACAGACATAGCATGGCGTGGAAATCGGTGATAGTGCTGGAATGCCTCAAGTCTGGATCGGATACATGCTCCGTTGAGGGATCGACGGGATCGATTGTGAATATGACCATAAAAAGTCGAGCTTGACTGTAGCGGATCTCGGGGTTGTGGTACAGGGCAAGGAGCAGGTTATTTATAGCCGTCTCCTGGTCCTTATCGTGTGGGATATGGAGTGAAGGGTTGTTTGCTTGGATTTGAGGCTTTGCTGGTAAAGCATGGCTTGACGATCGATGGATCGAGATCAGGCAGAGAAGTAGTGACAAGAGCGTAAAATGTAGGTGAGATAATGTTCCTGGCATCCCTACAACAAATAAGTCCTGTGTCACTACCAGCTCGATGTAATATATCGGCCCAGGTTTATATATAAAGGGCAGTAGTGTCTCTTTTAGCAATCAACCATTTGTTTCATGGAGAGGAGGTATGGGTAGTACGCCTACTATTGCCCGGGGCTGAATTGGTAGGCGATATCGCATTGGCGCCGCCAGCGCATACCGCAGGGCAGCTTCGTCTTTCCGTAAGTCGCGAAGGACATGAGTGGTAATATTATATGCGTTATAAGCGCCATGTCTAAGCTAGTCCTTGGCAAAAAGCCATTACGAAAAGTTGCCGAGAAAGAAGACGGGAGAAAAGGGCGGTAAGATAGGACCGCCTCTTCCGTTGCAGAGTAGTACCGCCTCTCCAGAGTATTTTTGTCCCTAATCCACATCGAACCCAACAGCGAAAGGGCAAAGAGACGGACCGATGAATGGCCCATGCATTATCTATCTTACATGTAGGTATGACGGACCTTCGGTCAATATTTTCGATAAATGATACCGGAAGATCATTGCTGGTGGCTTACCGGTATTCTCGAATCTGTATGGCGACGAGCAGACTCTGGCATGGAGTCCTCGGAACTTCGAGTTCCATTCAGCTCTAGAATTTTGGGTAAGCTCGGAGCTCGAACTGTAGATGATCCTTCTTCTTTGAGCATGGTAACGCATATTATCGGACAAAGACACCTCCCAAACAGTTATTACTATCTCTTTACTCCAGAATGTACGCAAAAAGCACAATGATATCGGTGGAAAGGGACTATTGGAGCATGAACGAATATCATGACACGCTAGCACTTAGTCCAGAAGGATATCATGGCAGTATCATCGTGATGAATTGTGATTCGCTGATTGCCCCTATGGCAAAAGCAACGAATATGCAGAACCACAGACGACGTGCCAACCTTACGACCCTTTGGAATCTGAGGGACGCTATGCTGGTAGCGGATACGGATGCGTATCTTGACTCCGTTAATGCAATCTGCACATGCTTGGTTTGAAGACGACACCTGGGCTGATTTACGACGAGCGCAACCCTACTGAGATGATGGTGGTGGAGAACGGGAAAATCCTAGTGGAGGCGTGCTTTGAGATGTGTACAATTACTTAACATCCTTTGCGTCTCTGGATGATGTAGACGCCCCGGAACATTCTTTCATCCACCCAGGAGGCAAATGCGACAACCTGCAGATTCCCCTGCGAGGTACACACCACCATAGTGCGAAAGACCACAGTTCGAGCTCGGCTGACCTAGCATAATCTCGGTCGGTCGGATGTACCAGGCGGTTTAAGTTGCACCGCACACTCTCGGTTTGCTGTGTTCTCATGCTGCGCAATGACGAAATGGATAGGTTACAAAGCTCGCGAAGAGAATAGGAACCCAGACATCAGGGCAATCATATTGATCGGGCAGGATGTATAACCCCGCTAGCACGCTAGGTAGCAGCTACACATTGGATCCAAGTGAGTATTCTGTATGTCCAGTGCAAAAGACAGCTTGCCGTCTGGATTATTCTGCGTACAGCGAAAGGAGTAGAGCCTTCGATGATAAGCTACATGTTTAATAGTAGGAGGATATATGACATTAGCCTTCAAGACCTAGAGCCTTTGGCCAAATTATTGGCTATCTGGACCACTACTTTTTCTTGTACCCTATAGATCCTGCCTTTGGAATGACATCTTATTCTGAGCCTACAAAACCAGAAAATCGTCCAAAATAGAGGCACCGGACAAGCCCGGTCGTGGTCGTCGAATGACATGCTTAGGCTCATCGGGGTAAAGTTGCACACTCTGCGCAACGAAAACAAAGAGATGCAGAGTTGTCTCTCTCCAGCTGTCACAGGGCACGCTACCCTCGGTCATATCCGGATGAGATACAAGTTGGATAGGTGGATAAGCTGTAAACGGTGTAGTATGCTCAGAGCATTGTCCGAGTATGGGTATGAGTATGGGTGGCAACGTCCATATCCACCAAAACCAAAGCCACTGTGGGTCTTGCTTTTGGTGCGGTCTTGGGTATTGTTGACTGGGAATTGTGAGTTTTAGACCAGTTCTTGCACAGATCTGTAGGTTGGATAGTTTCGTTGGGAGAATACAGCGTTGCATAAACTATAACGTGTATAGACATAACCAAGAATGAATAAGATGCTCCCGAATCATACCATCCGCAAGAAGCAGTTGATAAAGTAACCAAAGAAGCGCCCGTAGATTTTTTCCTGCAGGGTCTGTTGATTGACCACGACCTCGACCCTATCACGTTCACGCACAGCACACAACCTTGAAGGACTTGATAGCCACAGCAGTGACAGTCGTGGTTGTAATGGAGATAGCATTGTTGCAATCATTACCATCTCTTTGGCCGATCGGGGATACAGAATTGACTTTTGTCTTACAGGCACTATCGGAGTATACTGTGGTTGTACAGAGAGTCGAAGGGATCGGGGAGGAGGTGAAAAAGGTCCTATAGCTGAGGTAGGACACCGTACCCACAGTCATCTGGTTTGGCGCTGGCATACAGGATGCGCTGGTCACCTGGAAGACCTTTGCGGATACATCGGCTCCACCGACTGCGCCGGCCGAAACACATTGGGGAGCAGTGTAAAGCTGGACTGTGACTGAGGGTTGAGCTGCGGCGACCAGACTTGGAAGCATGAGAGCTGCACAAGCTAGCATCTGCCAGGTATATCAGCGTCGTTTTATCAATGATAGGGAGAACCTTGCCTTGCTTGGGATATACATCTTATGTCAGGGGCCGGTAGCTCGTTCGGGGTGAGATATTAGACTGTGTTATGGATGAACCGGCAAAGGTGATGGGCTGTGACCTGAAGGGTAGATGTGAGTCTGATACTTTGACTCGAAAGAAAGAAAAGAGAAGAGGTTTATATGCACATTCTGCGCAGACCATAAAATATGGCAGCCTGGCAGAATCAGCCCTTGCTAACAATGGCCATGAGTTCTGCTGCGTAGTCTGGGCCCGGATCAGCTCGCCCCTTACTTAGCTTCCCCGGATCATCATTAGGAGGTTCTGAATTGATCCAGAGTCTGCTGCGTAGTCTGGACCCGGATCAGCTCGGTCTTTACTTAACTTCCCCGGATCAGCATTAGGAGGTTCTGAATCGACCCAACCGATGAGTCTCTGATTCAGTATTCCCGTTTCTAACAGTGAGGTCCGGGTGCATTGATAGGTGCATCGGAAACCACCATCATCGAAGCCTATCGGCTCGTTTTCCAGTCAGATGTGGGAGAGAACTTCTCTTCCATCGTGCAGGCTTCTATTCACGGATCCGTGTCAGCTGTCCTGGAGCAGTACGCGAAGTAGCAATCAAATATAGAAATCAACACGAAAGGGCCCAGCAAGCTTTTCTCTTGATTCCATCACCCCTGCAAACCGACGCGATATCCCATTCGGTATGATATACTAAAGTGTTATAGCTCAAGCGACCGACTTTGATACCTGTCTTCAAGTATCACCGCAAGGCCCTCTCCCTATTTGAACCTATATTAACATCACCCGAAGATGTCACATTCCCTTGGATCACCTGTCCCCAATTGGAAACAATAGATCCAGAGTAAACATGCGATGGCCCTCTAAGAGGCTCAAGCCTTCGCTCTCCACTTGATAACGTCTGCTGTGCATGATCGTCGTAAGTTCCAGACTCAATCTCCATGGCCCAGATACAAAGCTGATCGCGAACGTTGCGATATCCTTGATCTTTTGAACTTCCGAATTTCGTCATGTTAACGTGATTAGCGTGAATACCTTGATTATTGTATCTTGTCAATATCGCCGAATGTCTCGGCACGATGAGGCCCACAATGCTATTATACGGCAGCTCCTCGAAAAAGCAGTAGATCCGGGGTACTGCTTTCCCCTGGGACTGCCGAGCGTCTAGCATCGTGTGAAATCTGTTGCAAGTCAATCGACACCTCGGATACGTGAACCCGTCCTAACGACTCACTCCTGTTGCAAATTCGCTAGCATCTCTGAACCTGGTCGTAGAACATTGACGATGCTTTTGTTCGTTGGCCGGACGATGTTCGATAAATTCTTCAAGATGCTGACCCAATCTGCACGGTTCGAACCCGTATGTGGAGTGCCTAGGAAGATAATTCCGGCGGTTGAGTCGAGAAGCGCGTTCATCCACGGTTCTGCCGCTCCACGCGAGTCTAGCAGCGCCTGTTCGGGATGAGCGTCTATCCTTTGAGTTTCTTTCGAACTTCAGACCAACCTGTTCGCAGACCAGTCCTCCCAGGCTATGTGCCACGAAGATCAGAGGACGATGTCTCTACCAATTGCTATTAACCTCTCACGGACCACTTCTTAGACGAGAACACCTACGCTATCATCTAACGAGCGCTTCCGGCAGAGCTCTGTGGCCAAGGCTTTCCCATGATCTCTGATAGTATTTGTGGATGTCGAATCGATGAGGCGAACGACGTCCGCATCGTAGCCAAAGGTCATGATACGCGACGTTGGTATGTCTGGCGGCAGTATATCCTGAGGCCATACCTTCCCATCTTCTTTGTGCTCTGCCCACGTCGACTCTCGATTGCCAGTCAAGCCATGGACAAAGACGATACTTTGGAGTAGATTTCAATGATCCTACTAATCAGATACGTGCGAGGAATCTATACTGACTCGATAGTAGCATTGCTAGGATCGGCAAAAGTTTTGATTCCATATTCACCGTCGGTCGATTGGCTGTCCGGCAATATATGAGCGACCGGTCCACGCGAGGATCCTTTTCACCTACTTGGACGAGGCTGCCTTGCCCTCCGACGGAAGTGCTAGAGTTTCCTTCTTCTTCTTCCAGAAGGCCATGTCTGCACCAGCGTAGGGGGGTAAATTGACGTAAATGCAGAAGTCAAGTAGCAGAAGTAGCGTTGGTTACTGTGGGCGCATTGACAAAACGATCGCAGTTCAACGCATGCTGTTCCCATCCCTGTCAAATCACTCCCTTCTCATTGGATGGCACTTCGGCGGCTGCGCCTTTACATAATCGGCCCCCAATGTCTTTCTGGACAACCTTTCAGCCAGAAGCAAGGCTCTGTCTTGTTTCTTCGCCGATCTGTATCGGACCGTCTCGCAGCAAATGTTCCTGGAGTCCGGGAACAGCTGTCCCTTCCTCTGACAGCGTGTTGGTCTTACCAGCGAATGGCGAATGACTCCCTCACCCGAGTAACTTGGATACACACGCTCTATATCTGGCGTCCGAGCAACCGAGGGAACGGCCGTCGTAGGCTCCTTCACCTTGGTGTTTCTCCCCAAACATGGACAGATGGCAACCCCAGCGAGTGTACTCAGGCGCCGTAAGAGGCGAGGTGGTCATCCAGGGAGACCTAAGCGCTCAGGGCGACATTAACATCGGTAATCTATACTTCTACTCCACGAAATCGGAATGTTCAGGAATCTAATCTGTGCTTCGCCTTACTAGTCATTGGCAGCGCACGCACCGCATACCGCGACCTCGTCGAGTCTCCTCGAACCTTCGGATCAATGCAAAAGAACGTCCAGGAAGCAATCAAGACGCTGCTGGCAGTGTCGGAAATGACGAGCCAATATCTGAAAGAAGGCCGGTTCGATGGGGAAGTTGAACAAGAGCTTGTGAAATTATCACACGAGTGTCGGAACCATCTTGCCGAGCTACAGAGTATGGGGCAAGAGTTTGAGACCATGGATACGCAGGCTTTTCGACAGGATGATCTGCGCAGACTTACAGAGTCCCTCGACGCTAAAGTGGAGGGTCTTGAGGACATCAATGGCAGGGTAAAGTAGGTTTTATTCGTAGTGTCCAACCCTGGTCATTCGATATCATTTGCTGATGTCATACAGTTCCTCGATGCTCCAACTTGAAAAGGCGCTCAAAAAATACATTGCGCAAGTCAAAGACGGGGAACGCGCAAGTACCATTATGTCGAGTGTATCATCGAGCTCAACAGCTTCAACTATAGGCCAAAAAGAGTGGCGACTGATCCAGAAAGAGCTGGAAAGCGTTGGCATCACGGCAGCACAATTCACCGCTAATCGAGAAAAGGTCCTTAAAACTCTGAGTGATGCATTCCAGGGGGACGTGGCAGGAGATTCTTCTATCGAGATCAAGAAGGCCGGCCAACTCGCTCGATTCTTGTCATCCCTCCTTAGCAGGGGTAAGGACCTACTCGCGGCAGTGGAGGAAGGGAATATCACAAAGGCCAAGGATCTGCTAAGAAAGGGAGCTGATGTCGACACGCAGGATTTCAGAGGCTTCACACCTCTTCTAGTGGCGGTACGAGAGCAGAACTTCGAATTGGCAAGTCTCCTCCTTTCTTATGAGGCTGATGTGAATAAGAGGGACAGTTCAACTCTCACGTCCACTCCGTTGACTCCACTAGCATGGGCAGTCGACCGTCGTAGTCTGGCAATCATCAACCTACTTCTGGATCACGGTGCGGATGTTAGCGCAGAGTCCGCCAAATATCCACCAACGGCTCTTGGAATGGCGATTGATCAAGGATCATTCGACATTGTCGAAACACTGGTGAAACATGGGTGTGATGTTAACCATGCTTTCGAGGATGGAACGCCACTTTCGCTTGCGATCAGGAAAGGGGGAATCGATATTATCCGATATCTAATACAACATGATGCACACATTCATACGCATGCATTGCTGGCTGCGGTCGAAACGTGGAATATAGAGCACCTGCGATTCCTATTGATCCATCACAAAAAGGCCGGTGGGCCAAAGGCCGGTCTATCTGCCTCAGCACTAGCGGCAAGCAGAGCGGGAAATGAATACGCTCTATCTCTTCTCGTCGAAAATGGTGCAAATGTGAACGCAAGGACAAAAGTAGAAAAGATTCGGGTACGGCGCAACGATCTCAACAACGGCTTGCGGACTGTTCAAGCTGGAGGGGAAACGCTTGTCTGGCTCGCTGCCGCTGCCGGCCATCACAGGTCGTTGAGCCTGCTCCTGGCAAAAGGAGCCGACATCGAGATACGAGCACACCCAAGGGAGTGCACGAAACACACGCGCGAAGATTGCTTGTTTGCGGAGCAAAATGTTTATGAGTGCACGCCTGTTCAGATCGCGGTGTCACATGGTCATTGGGACTGCGCACGACTTCTGGTTCGTCATGGCGGTGATCTCAACGGCTTTGTGAGCCATATAAGAGGAGAGAAGGCTGAGATTGGTTTCCAAACGCTGTGGCGCCTTGTGATCAAGACGCCTGTTAACCCTACGGAGAGATTAGAGATTCTCGCAGATTTGGGGGCCGATCCAAATATAGAGGACCCGGATGGTAAGACACCTCTGCACTTTGTCTCTACAGTGGCCCATAATCGAGCCGACAAAGTCACTATGGCTCAAAGTCTCGTAGCGAAAGGCGCAAGAGTCAATTGTCAAGACGAAATGGGCGCAACGCCGCTCCATTATGCAGTCAGTATGGTTTCACCAGGTTACGAACTTATTGAATTCCTACTCAAGAATGGCGCCGACTTGGATTCCGAGGAGCAGGGTGGTAAGACACCTCTACACTTGGTCTCTACGGTGGCCCATAGTCGAGCCGACAGAGTCATTCTGGCTCGGACTTTAGTCGCGAAAGGCGCAAGAATAAATTGCCAGGATAAACTAGGCCGAACGCCGCTCCATTATATAGTCAGTATGAACCCACCACATTACGAACTTATTGAGTTCCTGCTCCAAAATGGCGCCGATCCGAATTCGAAAGACATATCTCGTCGAACCCCTTTGCACTTCGCCCGCAGATGGTGTGATCAAAAGACCGTCGAAGCACTACTCAGAGCAGGCGGTAAAGTGGATACGCTAGACAATTAGGGCCAGCCACCCCAGTTCCCTTACCATTTCACCAGAACCAGGCTCCAACACCTGACGGGAGTCTTCACGCATAGTCATTATTAGTCCATTCAACTCTGGAGCAGTTGACAGTATCTACCGGCAAGAGAACCGCAAGAGAAGAGAATCCACCGGTTCTGGTAAATGTTCCTCGCTGCTGCGCTGTATCTTTGACGGAGATTTGATCTTTGACCGACTGGCCTTGGCCGCTCTTTGTGGAAGAAGTTGGCGAAGTGCCTTCTCTTTGGCCCGCCGAGGCTTCATCTCCCTACGCTTCGGCATCTCTCGAATAGTACTCGGTTCGTTGACGGCCGAGGCTACGTAATCTGGCGTGGGTATTATAGTATTGAGCTTCCGAGTCCGACTACCTTATTTTGGCTTTTTAGCGTGGACTTCGATACCCTGACTTTGCCAAGGACCGTTGGAGTGTTCGGTCGCTTTGAAAGCCGCTGACGATTGGATGAGGGATTTTGTTGGCCAGTGCCTTCCTCCACTGGTGTCGGAGGCGGTGGATCCATTGCAAGTCGACATTGTTCGATCCAGGATAGTATGACCTCATGCCATCGTAGGGTCCTTGCGGCAAATTCCAGACCTCGATGAAAAGGTGGTTCTCACCCTGATGCTTGTTCTGAACCTTCCTTGTCCGTACCACTGACTAAGTCTCTTAGAATCTCGTCCCGTTCCTTTTCCTGCTGCTTATGGACTCTGAGATGGTAGTCCTGTGCCCACATGTGTGGCAAACTTAGCCAGGCTTCCCCTATCTTGATATATGGAGGAGGGGGTCGAGAGGTAAGACTCAATAGAAAGACCATCCACCTCAGTATGAAACGGATGTAGTGTATCTGCGCCGCCTGTATCTACGCCCCCTGTATCAGAACGATAGGTCATTCGAGAGCGTAACTAACCGTTCGTTAGGAGAACAGAGAACAGACGATGATCCAACTTTCCAACGTTTTAATGATATAAAAGAGAAAGAGGGTCATATCAGTTTAGACGATGTGAACAGTATATTATGCCACGACGTTAAGGTAAAGGTAACAGGCATCATCTACTATAACTGCAATAGGAAGGGACGTTGGCAGGTACCGGTGAAATTTGTGACCGAGCGAGTCGTGAACATGGTGCATAAATGGAGAGATTCTGTCGACCAAGAATGTCTAGAACTTAGGTAACTTCGGAGCGGCGGAAAACTGCCGGAAAATTTGATGAACACTCTGAATTCAAGTGGCTACAACTAGAATTAGGTATATGTTGTGTACTATAGCTGCTTTGAAACGTTGGGAGCCTTCCGATCATCTGTGAATTACGTTCACGTTATCACCTCTTCGCCGAATGCGCTTATCCCTTCTTTACTGCATTACCTTGACGTCTTTGCCACTTTGATATACCCACAAAGATCTTCATCTGAGTCTTAAAGCGATAGGTTGGAACTACATCACGTGGTAGGGGGTTAACCCTAGACCCAAAAAAGGCCGATACTTAGGGCCTTAGAACCCTAATCTTTGCCTCCCAACTGGAAAACCTCGAGTCTTGTTGGCATTCAATTTCTCACTATCGAACCGGCCGCAATACTTCCCAAAAATATCTTATGCTCTCACCCTGCATTGCAGATTGTGCCTGATAAATTCTCCGTTCCGTAGTACAGAAGGCACTTTCGAAACTTAAGGTGCCCCATGAGGCTGCAAGACCCTCCAGCAATCTCCTTCAAGCTGTGCCTGACAGCCTTGCACATCAAGTCCACAGACTGTGTCCCGTGCGAACTGCCCAGGATCGTCAGAGAACCTAGCAATGTACTTTCTCGTTCCAATCGCATAGAAGAATGATGCAAAGAATCGTCAATATCGGCCCAATTCGTCCTTTTTGAAGACATATACGCGTTGAACCTCGTGGCCTCCGTTGAAGGCTAAGGCTGCAGGATGATACCTGGAGCTGCCTTGAGCTTACTCAAATGGATGTCGCCTCCGCGATCTGTGGCGTGGACTTACTTCAGTGCCTTGTTACGGCTGTGCCATGAAGGCGCAACTAATCTAGACCTATCTCCTCTATGTCACACAAGTATCCCTACCGCTGCTGAGACGCAGAAGCGGAGATTACGTATGCCTCGTTCTTCTTATTAGAGTCAGGACTCGACCGCTGGTCTCATGAACTTCGAATATGGTCCTCCCATCCTTTTATACTCACCGACCGCAGAACTTTAGCCACCGTCCAGACGAGCGCCCGCTGATCCCCATTACGAGGATGATTCACTACACAGCTTATACCTTTGTGTTCTGCTTTCTTCCTCTCTTGGTACTCACAGAGGTCATATTTCCGACTGCAAAAAGCTTTGTCTCGCTAGAGACAGGGGTTCCCTTTGCGAGATGTGACGGCTTTGGGCTCTGTGGGAAAAGCAACGGTGATGTCATGTTTGGCGAGACTATGGAGAAACATCTCTTCCCACATGCAATATTGCTTGAAATTAATCGCACGATCTATAGCTATGAAGATTCCACGAACTCCACGAAGATCATAGACCGCTCGCAGTTGCAGATTGGAGACATTGTCATCTTTAAGGAGGAATTTAAGCGGAGACTACGGTCCGGTATATTGGTTACAGTTGTGTACAAAATGACAGAAACACTTTGTTACAGGCAGATTAAGGAGAGGAATAATACTTCTCTCGGATATCTCGTCGTGGAACCCCCTGTCCAATATCCTGATAGCCTTTTCGGAAGCTTAGTGCAAGACCCTTTACTTGCGGGTATTCGGACGGGCCTGCGCTCGCAGGTCGATCCTGCGGTAGTAATACCAGCTCCTACTCCCGGATGCCGGCCAGATAAGTGCTATCAGTTTATTGTGAGTATTTTAATTACTTACTACCTCTCCTAACCTTCTCTAACGCCGATATAGTCTGCAGACGTCTTCTACTTTGGCCCGGATCCGACTAATACCGCTTGCCTCTCCGCTATCATGAGCTCGCCACCTCTGCCTACACTACCTCCCATATCTATATATACAGCTCTGCCAATCAGACCTATTCTTGTAAGCTGTGCTGACTACTGCTGCTAGGGATTCATCCTCAGTCTACGTGGTATATCAGCCTATACATATATTTGATAATTGCAGACGATAGGTCGGCGCAACCCTTCCGTTTACCGCAAGCTTCAACTCCGACACGCTCTCGACTATAGAATACAGAACGGATTCCCCTCCAGCAACAAAAGTCATGAATTTTGCAGATCTTCCATGCCCGCCACCGGAAATCGCACAGCACTACAACCAGGAGCTTCCCTACTCTCCATTGCTTAAGCAACTTTTTCACACATTTATGTATCTAAATGGCTCGATCCAATGTGAGCAAGCTCCTGTCAGGGATCCACCTGCTCGTGCCCGCCGTGTACCTCGGATAACGGGGCCAAAGGATGGAGGAGATACAATTGAATAATCGCGATAGGGTTCTTATACTTACGAGGGATCCAAATGTATACACAGAGATGGAGATCACCAGGTATCTCCTCCCACACCCAGACAGCCTAATAGATCTGCTGCTTGTAGTATTGATCTACCCTTGGCTGACACCACTCCTTAGGGGGAACACCCCGAGAGAGACAACGACCAACTTTTACCCCAACGATGACATCGACATCCCTCACCGCATAACCTTAGCCGTACACATTGCTTCAACAACTCGGGTCTTGCATCCCTACACTACTTTCAAATGGGGGCACTGCGTCGAAGGCGCAAATTCGGGTTGTCACACGCCTTCAGCGGCTGCTGCATTATGTTCCAAAGCAGAAGGAGCCGTTTCTGTGGCCCGGGACGGGAGGGGAGATAGTAACTCCTAAGTATTCTTATGAGCGAGAGAGTAAATCTTTTGAGATTGCTTATCATGATATATCTTACTGTACCTCCTCAGGCTTAGCACCGCCATTCCACGTCCCAATCAGTCAAGTACCATAACTCACACGGAACAGAAAACCTTCACGAGCTCCCCGCACGAATCATATCAGCACAACAGCTCTACTCAACTCAACATACCACCCACTCCTCGCTATCTCAAACACCTTCACTTCTTCCCCCTCCGCCCTTACAATCTCCAACTCATACCTCCCAAAACCTCGCATGCACAATCTCCGACCCCCCCACCCCCTCAACATCCATAAACCAATGCAAATTCTCCTTAAATTCCTCCGTCTCCATAAACCGCATATGCGTCTCCCGTTCATCACACCCGGTTAAATTCACATACACCGTACATTTATCTTCTTCCCCCTCCCTATCTCCCTCTATATCCCTGTCCCCACCCTTGCCGCCCATATCTTCCCTTTCAATCAAAGGCATACTCAACTCTTCTACCGCCCACCCATTCCGGTACCCAGTCAACCCGCCATGTCGCTCGATGATGGGTTCCATATGCTTGAATGATTCTAGAACTGCGTCTTTGGCGGTTTGAGAGAGAGGTGAGGGCTGGAAGTAAACGAATACTATTTCGGTAACTCCGATTTGTCCGGTGGTAGTTCGGGGTTGTAGCGCGTCTAGCACATTCTCGTGAAAAGGGACGTGGAAGATGATTCCCGAGGTATTCTCTTTGACCAGATTACTGCGGAAGGAGGATTCGTGCGCTGGGAAATCGCTGTTTGTAAAGTTCGGATTAGCACTCTCTCAATTACAGACACTAAGCGGACGGATAAGATGTTGGATTGGATTGGATTGGATTGAACGAGAAGTTCACAACACATACGACGACTCTGTAGCTTTAACATGGGAATCAAGAGTATCCCAATTCACAACCACGATAATGATGCTAGGCTTTTCAATAAGCTGGCCATAATACGCGCCTTGTGCGCCGTCGAAAGCGAGGACGATTTTGAGATGCTGTTGGAGGGTTGGTTTGAATTGGAAATCTGGGTTTGCGAGATCGACGGCGGGGGTAGAGGCTTCGAAGATGGCGATTTCGGAGATCATGATTATGATTGTAGTATTCGGCAGCAGTAAAAAGGACGGGGGTAAAAACTGAGTGGAGGTTGGATGGTTATAATAATGTTCTTAGGGTGATAAGTAAGAAGCCGACAATGGGGTATCTGGTTGATTGCTAAGCCGGATCTTAACTTTATGAGCTCCGAGGGCGCTTGCCAAGTCTCACTACCACACCTGATAGCGTGCTAACGGCCAAAATCCCGTCCGCCAAACGGTGCATTGAAAAAAAGAGAAGTAGGCCTTTATCGGAAGGGTCCAAATCAATCTCGAAACGACCCGAATCAGATATATCCCCAGTGCCCTCGCCTAGGAAAGCGCCGCCATCTTCAGGGTAAGAAACGATGATAGGGAAGGAGCCCACCGTTGGTTACGAGCAACCAGATAGGTTTGAGTTGATTGTACTTCGAGACGGAGCAACAACTTTAGACGATCTGTGACTGCGTAAACCCGGATAGTACGGTCCGATCACGGAGGGGTAAAATCCTGCTAAAGAGCTGTACGCAGCTGTAAAGTCTGCGAGATAATTACGGGAGCTGTAAGCAGATACTGTCAAGGAAGATGTTAAAATATTTGGCTGGCATTAGTAGATTTGAGGGCGGCAGGGGAAACGCTGCCTACGGAGTAAAATGTCCACCTTTGCAACGCGCACTAAAAGTCCAACGTAGGAGGAGGACGCGCTCGTCGGTTTGTACAGAGGACTAGGTATCTTTTACTAATTGAACCGTCATATGCGGAAATATGTTCTCCAGGTCACATAACTTTACCTATCGCCTGCGTGAGTCTCGCTCTGTTGTTACTTCCAATTCGACCGCCGGCTCAGCGAGTATTTTGTCCGAATCCTTTTTTGCCCTTTATTTAGCTGATTTAGGGGGTTTTTGGTTTTTCTTAAGCCTTCAAATACCCATTCCTTTGGAGAGTACCCTTCCAGGCTCTTCTATCTCAACGTTGAAGTACTGAAAGCTCCCCTAAGTATGTGTATTATGATATTCTTTCGACAGAAGACAGCTGTAGCAGCCAACGGACAAGGCACGCCAACGAATCTTGCTACTGGACTTTCCATGTGGCTGCAAAACTAATTCTCGTCTGTCAAGAAGGATGACGTTGAGTGTGCAACTGGCAGAATCCGTAAAGTTCCCGGCGTTCCCAGATAGCAAGTACTATGTATGACGCGTGAAGTCTGTCTGCGCTGTACTTAAGGTTCGCTACTAAACACCTTGACTGGAGACAATGAATGGAAACCAGAAGCGTAGGATACAGAGCAGATGATCTATATAATCCAGGAAAAGAGGTGCAATGGTGAAAGAGACGTCACACTGCTCTCTTTTGATACGCCAGATAAGCGTATCTGGCTGTTTGCCCTTTCTCTACCGGTCACACAGAGCCGCGTGAAGGTCGAAAGCCGTGTCGGCAATTTCGATACAAGGACCTTCTGGGTTGATGGAGGCTTGGCTGGTAGCGAAGACTCTGCTGCAGTCTAGGATAAAGATGGGAGACTCACTATGGGAAACTGTCGTGCTGCTTCGTAGAGGAGCTAAAGATTCAGTGGTAGCAGCAGGTTGACGAGACAATCTGAATCCTCGGCTCATCCTCCACCTCACCAGGACCCCACCGCCAAGCACCGTCAATCATTACTACTGGGCCTCCCCAGCTTCCTCACCGTCACGATCGTTGGGACTCTCTGTGTTATCTGCTATGAGTATTAAATTTTGGATTGATGAGGTTTCTTCCAGCCAACAGGACAGGTACGTAATAACCCGCGGTTCTCCCATTTATTGCATCGGAGCTTGGAGCAAAACTCGCATTTCTTATTCTCTATAAGACAAACACGCCCGTCCAGTGAAAGCCAGATGAGGGGTCTCAATGTCCAAGCCATGTCCATCATACACGGTTCTCTCCAAAAGAGCTCCGCATAGAAAAAAGCACTCGCATGCTACTAGAACTCAATCTCATACAAAATCCTACCCCCATAAAACAAGCACTATGTCCGCCATAAAACCAAGTCCCCCCAACCAACCCCTTCATTATGAAGCAACGTCCATCCAGCCCACCTCGTTGCCCTCACTTGGGGGGATACTCAATCTCAGGACACAAGCCGCACTTCTTGTGACCGCAATACTTGCAAAACGTCGAGGCCATCTTGTGCTGGCTTGGGCACTTGTGGCATTGCCAACAGTCGGATTTCCCGTTTGCCATTTCTCTTCGTGGTTCTGTTGTTGTTGTTGGAATATAGAGAAGACGGAGGTGGTAGTGGAGATGAAGTGTGTAAGTTGTTTTTCGTATATTGTCGTTTCGTTTGACTGTGGACGCGGTGGGGGTCGTTCGAGACAGACGATTCTGCTAGGGAATGCTTAGTGGTTATGTGAGAGGGTACAGGAAAGAACTTGACCAGGGCCTTTTTATATTCTGTGTGAGAGGCACGCTTACCGCGATCGAGTCATAGTGTATTGACTCTTGACCGTACAGGAACAGTCAATGATCTGTTTTGCATATGAAGCTTTATGCTGCTGTACAACGTGGAGTCTTAGTTTTCATTGATTACCCTTGGGCTTCAGAGCTACAGAACCGCTCACATGACTCATGACATCTCTGCACTGGAGATCACATCACGAGCAGCATCCATTTCTTCTTGTTTGTCTGGGTCTAGCTCCTCCTTACAACATCTATATAACGTACGTGGCAACGACTCTCTGTACAGCGACGAAATATATCGACGTTCGCAACCAAAGTCTTCAGCTACTCCGCTTCATCCAACAAGGCCAGCCTCCACATATTTGCGGCTGGCGCGGTCGCGAGTGTCACGACCTCTAGATCGGACATAGATGCGCTGCAATGGTCCAAGATAAGTATTCTTGAGGTAGAGCAAGTTCGTTGGACCAACATCTGACGAAACTGTTTCCATACACACGCTGGAGGTATATACCGATGAGACTGTTTCTATTATCTTGGGGGTTGCAATGCAGGGTTGCAATGTATACCCGAAGGGTGTATTGCGCTTTGACATCATCGACAGCCAACCCCCAGAGCGTGACTTAGATATGTAAAGCGAGTACGATTAGAACCCATGTAGTCATCTTCGGCTAGCTGACATGCTGATTCTAACCACACCTCATGCGACAGAAATCACTTTCACAGCCTTGATCCTTGGACGAGTCCTCCCTCCACCAAGGTAGGCAGTGGCTCAAGTCAAGTTGGAGAGCCTGGCACTCTGACGACTGTACTCGAGTATATATTGCTTTTGCACACGGTACACCGATTATAATCTTACGTCAAGCTTACTTTCGAATACCAGATGGTAGGTAGTGCCTTGCGTCAATAGAGAGCTTGGCTCTTGGCTACCGTCCCAGGACTTTCCCCTTCACAAGTGTCGTACTCCCAGTGTGTAAACATTAAGACAGTCGTTCTGGCACTAACCCGGTCCCGATAGACACAGACTGGTAAGTCCAATTGGATTCATCATTGCACGACTTCAGTGGTAACTCGTTATGGAAAAGTTATAGCGTTCCCTGAAGCCGGCAATACAAGCAGTTTTATGTATTCAGCCCTACCCAGGCCCGCATTTGTGACAGCTGAGCACCGCATCATCTGCGCTTGCAATGGAGCTTGAGTTCTGACGAATGGTTTACACGCAGCAGACATTGTTCATTGAAATTTTTTTATGTACTAAAGGAAAGACTTGGGAAAGAACAGGATATGATGCTGCCCTCTGCTTCGAAGATCTCGTCGCCATCAGGTTAACCTCGGACAAGCCATATGGCTATACCCCTTCTGGAGTACTTCACTCAGAAGCTACATACGCGTTTCCCTCGCGTCGTGATCGATATGTTCCGAGCTACTCGTAGCTCACGTGAACATGATCCCTAGGTTTCGTCAAAGTCAGCCTGTGTTCGCATCAGGAAGGGAGGATATAGGGAGACCATACCAGTGATTCGCCGTGATGGACCCCCTGTCCTCCATGTTCCGCCATCCTTCTGACGCTCGCGCTGGGCTCCAGATCTGCTGACCCCAAATGATGTACTTGACACGGAGATCCGCCGCTCTGGCCTTGACCCAATCGCGAATAGCAATGCCATTGGCGGTGCCAGCTGCGTTGCGAACCTGCACACCATGTTTCAGTATCACTCATGGCAACTGAGACATTGGGAGGGAGCGAGGATAAGAGCTGTGTCACTTACACCACCACCAGAAGTGCACATGAAGTCAATGGCCATTCCGCAACAATGCTCGCTCGAGCCCGGGCAAGCACAGTCCCTGGTACAAAAGATCTCGCGGACCTTGCCCGGTAATCCGTTGACAGTCTTTTGCGCACCGCTTACAGCAGTGGCCTTGCATGCGCCCACAGCGGGGATACGAGGAGGGGGAAAGCCACCGCTGGGGGAGGTCCCGGGAAGACAGCATTTGAACTCCGTGGGGCCCGGGCACAATCCTGCAAGAGTATTGCCAGAAGCGCAGGTATTGGAGAAACGGCAGTTTCCACCGCTGCCGCATGAAGTTTTGGTACAGCATCGGACATCGGCGGGGAGGCCTAGTACATTTCGGATTAGCATTGCTTTACGAAGCAAAAGACTATGAGACCGGAAGAGTGCCTCACCGGCGCAAGCGTTTTGGATATGGGTGCCTCCATCTGCGGTGCAGCTGGCCGTTGAGATGCAGACGCCAGGAGCGCCGCCTGCTCCGGTGCAAGGACCATTGAGAGTAGAACGCTCGACAAGTTGGTGAGGATGGCCTTCATGGGCGGTAACGACGTTGGGGACCAGGAGAATGGCGATGGAAAGAACAGTGGAGGTGTGCATGTTGGGTACTTGATTGTAGGTACGAGGTGAAGACTATGCTTTGAGAGATGTTTCTTCAGTGTGTTTTCTATCCTGCAAACTGCCTGACAGACAGTTACGGCAGAGGATTCTGACCTAGTTTTATACCCGTGTTGCCCAGGCTTCAGATCTAGAGCCTGGACGAGCTGACTAGACATGATTCAGACTTCTGGGCGACAGCAGTAGCAGTTGAGTGGTCGAGTCGATTCGATATGACGTACAATCATACTACCCCAGAACCCCTTTTCTACCCCGGCTGAACTGAGTTCGCCTTGGCCAGAAACTACTGCTGACCATGTTTCATCGATTCGCCTGTCATAAAAGTATCGAGTTAGCGTCATCGGTCCGCCGCCGTTAATCAGCCTTGGCCTGCAGGTACAAGGAGCTTTGTTCGCTTGATAGTGCGTGGTAAAGAAGGATCGCCGGTCGATCGCCATTTGGCACGTTCGTGGCGTACACGTGCGTCATCCAGCGCTGTCTCAGCCTCGGAAACTGGTGCCTCATGCACATTCACTACTAGTGCAACGAAGACGTAAGAATATGTTGCCAGCCTTAGAAATTTGTTACTTGGGCTATCGAAGTAATAGATGACCCGGCGTTCGTGGTGGCTGAATTCCTTCTGGTCAAGACCAAAACTCCAACGGCACGCGAGCTCAGAAAAAGCTTCTCAACGACCATGTTGAAGTCAAAGATAGAGAAGCCAAAGGAGGCATGCACACCAAAGTACGACATTCGCGAAAAGGAAATTACGTAGCAAGATCAAGGTCCGTGGGGGCGATAATTGCTCAGTTGCTCACACACCTTCGGATGGGGTGGCCAAGTATCTTGGCGCGGATGCCACCACCTATCGATCAGGGGCATGTATATCATCTCAGCCGTGAAGCAAGCAGTGCACCGAACGGTCCAAGAACCGAGCTCAGAGTGAATGCTACCCTACCTTGCCTGTATGATATTAGAGTGCAAGGTATCTCAAAGTTGCATATGCCGTGGTGGCACTTGGCAGGGGTGAAGATCCCTCAAAGTGACCGAAGCCTAGCGTGGGCGGACTGCTTCTACGCCTTCCAATCCTCCATAATATTACTCGCCTCACTTACACACGCTGACGCTACACACACTTCTTAATACGAGCCCTGAGGTCACATCGTGGATGACATGGCAGCTGTACAAGACCGAGGGCGAATCATCTGACCCATTCTCGGCATGTGATAGGTTAACATACTCACTTTACGAGCCCAGATCACGTGCTTGCAGCGGAAGATGGTAATTGCTTGAGTCATCTTCTGAAGGATACTGGCGAGATCGGTAGCACCATTACTTTATTTGAAAGGGTGACGGCTTGGCGTCACTCTCACAGCAAATCGTGGACGAAATTAGCAGACGAGGGGCTGGCTACCTTATAATTCTGACTCTTGGAGATTTACAAACGCAGCCAGTGAGCTTTCTGCAATTGAAAGATTACCCGTGGTTGTTATAGGGTAAGCCATCCTTGCATTTGACCACAGGGGCCCTTGACGGTGGTGTTTCCTATATATACGCTTGCTGCCGTTGTTGCGTGTCTTTTTCAACGTCATTTCGTTGGCATTTGTCAACTAATAAATCATCTTAAAGATACATTAAGATCAAATCCACCGTAGGCCCCGTTTTAAGTATAGTTTTAAGCGTTCGACAGTTATAAGCCCCGAATTATAAGTGCTTATCAACTATATTTATCCGCCAAGTACGTCGAGAGATCAGGGTTCGAATCCGCCCTCGACTATTATTTTCTTCGAATTAAGTACCGCGTACTTGTACTAGCGTTAGTATCAGCGTTATAACCAGGGCTACGACCCTGGTTAATCTATACTAGCGTTACGACTGGCGTATACCAGCGTTAGAACAAGCCAGTACTAGCTACTTAAGTCTTAATGTAGCTTTACATGCACCCGTGCCTACTGAAATCCTCCGCTGTCGTGCACTCAATCCCCATTAACAACATCCTTATCCAGCGTAGCCGAGTCCATCATTTCCATGCACCGGCACTAACAACACAGCATGCAGCATCAGTGCGTGGGATAAATAGCCGCACCGGCAAAGGGCCAGCGAGCGGTGATATCGAATATTGTATTTCCCAATGCTACGGCTGTAGTATGGTGTTTGGTCCTATTCTTTTTATGAGCAATCCTCGGGATTTACGTACTGGCGGGGATATATGCCTGCCTCCCAGATGAATTAGGACGTGGATATAGGGATGTATGTATACAAAACTGGCAACCAGGGGCGGGATGAATCTTGGGATGATTCGAGAATTGAATGGGAAGGGGTAAGTAGTCTCTAAATTTCCGTCTTCCGGAATGTTAAAAGTTCGTAACTCATCATCTAGAGTTACACGATCAAAAAAAATCAGTTCTTTGTCGTGCTGCTGTTTTATTCTTCCTCGGTGCCGCTATTTCAGTCTCGTGTGGTGGATGAATACGCTCCTCGCCCCAGGATTCGCTTTTAGAGATAGATGGTCTACCAGGGGAAAGCTATAGTCCTCGAGGTTTGCGGAAAGAGTGAAAAAGGAGGACGATGTCGCCTCTAAAGGGTAATATTTGCCATTTTGCATTTCAGGGAGTTATACTGGCATTCGATCTTGGATAAAGCAACACTTCGTCGTGGGACAGGAGGCTGGGTGGAAATGTATACCGTGATTGAGATAGATGTGATTTGGGTGAGCCTCGCTAGCATGTCGTTACAGGCTACTGCTCCTGTTGAACTGCATAGGTGAAGTACAGAGCTTAGGGCGGAATCTCCCTGTTCCTTCCGTATTGAACTCTACATGTGATGCGCCTCAGCCGATCCAGTCTACAAAGGACGAGGGGACGGATTGTGTTTCCCAATAGGCGTGAGGATCTTGGTGTATGCCTCTATTTCAGACCTGCAAGGCTAGCTGGATAACAGTTGCTGAGCAAGTTGTGACAGCTAGTAATACGGTCAGTGAAGACTAAGCTGGTATGGTAGTTTCCCCTGTTGGTATTCAGGTGACTCAAGCCCATCTGCAAGAGCCATCGACCATTTTTTTCGCGCTTGACAGACATCTGTATACTCAATGTCATCTCATTTGTGCTACTTCAATTCTGCTAATCTATGTAACTCACGTTCCCGCCCTGGAATTATCTCCCATGAGATGTTCCGTTCGCGCCTTGACCGTTCAGCGAGTTTACGATAAGGTTCCACGTGTTTTTTCTCCATGGTTGACAAGATCAGGTGGAGACAAACAACAGCTTCATTCCTCGCCAGCAAGGACACCTTACCTCCCATACCTCTTCCCACGGACGACCTTTGCGCCTACCAGCTCCTCATCACTCCCATCCTCAAAAACAAGTTCCACGTGGTCATGCCTTGTCTCTCGCACAACTACCACCTTTTTCCATGTGCTCAACGACCTGATCCCAGAACACGTGTTCTTTAGTTTCTCCGTCGGCATTGAATTCACGGCCAATGCTATTGCCTCACCGACAGAACCCACAATCGAGAAGGTCCTGCCAGACCAGAGAGTGCTCGTAGCATAGCCCAGACACAGCAGCGCGTGCAGCAGCAGGGCTACGTTGGCGAGATTAACGGCGACACCTTCGAGGCCCCAGCCATATCCGTATCGCGTGACGTTGAACGTAATTCGTTTGAATCCGCTCGTTGCTAGATTTTCTTCGACGTTTGGACCACATGAAAACCTATCGGTTTGGCACATATTTACCGCACAGGTGGCATTCGGTCCAACGATAGGTGGAGTCTTGATTTTGCGTAAAGGTATATGCCATAACCTCGTCTCTGATGACACCCGAGAAAGGCCCTCGGCAATATGCAGGCTCAGTAGGTAAGACACCGTATCTTCAATATGGGGAGGCGGTCCAAGAGGCGTCAACTGCGGTGTAATCATGGTTTCGATTAATGTTTCATTGCTACCACTGAGTTTCGGGTTTAAAGCATCGGCCCAGCTTGGGTTAATAGTGATCTTGTGTGCCCCGACGAGTTTTTGCGGGTTTAACGAAATGTCGGTTTTAACAATGTCCGCGGAGTCTTCGTGAATGGAGTTGTCGCTTTTGGGATCGATCCAGATTCGCACGGGTACCCACCATGCGTCCACTGTGCATGGGACTACACGGTTGTGGGTGCCTACGGGCATACTTCGTGGGTCTGGAAACTTCGGAGGAGGTAATGTGACTTCAAAGATAGCAGCAATCGAAGGTGGGTCGCTCTTGTCCGATAAATCAAACCATGAGAACGTCGATTGATTCGAGGCATTCCTCGATGCATTCCAATCTTTCTCGGATACCATCCACCTAGATCTCTTCGGGCTGTCTGTGAGTTGAGAGGCGGCGTGACCATGTGGGAACTCCATGTTTTGCTGTAGAGGATTGTAAGATCGACACTGGACGGCAACGAACGGCTTCAATAAAGGTGTACCGTCAACCGCGGACGCGTGAATGACTGGTCGATTGCTATGTACTGCGTATTTCAACAACAACGCCGTCAAGCCTGCTTTCACTAGAGCCCACATACAGCTCAAAGTTTTCGCCGTGATATCGGAGATTGTTGAAGCTTGGGTGTAGCCACTGATGAGCTTGTCCGAGACTGGAGCCGAAGCAGCTAGGTAACGAACCATACGAGAGTCTGATATTGGCATCGTTAAATTTCGTTCTAGCGTCCAAGTCCAAGAGCTCCTTGCGGGGAATTCGGATCTGCCTGCACCTGGACAAGCTTGCTGATCGTACCCCTTTTTCGACAGACACTCCAAGTCTGGGAGATGATCTGCTGTAAGCGCTTGAGGCCAGATGTATCCTGAATGGTTCCCAATGTAGTTAGTTGAAGATACTAAAGGAGGGTTCGAGACAGGCCACCAGTCCAATCTTGGTAGAAGCATTATAGCAGATGAGGGTCCTGAAACAGCCGCCAGACAAAGAGATAAGTACAATGCTAGTGAACAGACGGATGCGACGTGTATAGCTCTCGCGAAGGTCTCGCTCGAAGATGCCTCCCCAAAACTCCCAGCTCCACAAGTATGTTATGGATGATACTTTGTAAGCGGAGGTCATCAAGCCGAACGGGACGCCTTCGTCAATCATTTCTGCTTGAATGAGATGTAGGGCGATATTGGAGAGAGATCCAACAATGCAGATCTCATGGAACTTTGCGACGAATTGTATTGCGGTTAGGATAGAATTCTGTGCCGAGCTCGTGTCATCGAGGTCTTTCCAATAGACTCCTCGCCAACTCAGCTGGAGGATCCCGAACGTCATGGCGAGCGGGCAAATAACGAGTACGCTTTGTGCCAAAGCAGCTCCACGACGTGTTTGGATAGCTACTGTTGGTTCTTTTCTTGACGCTCGGATTCCTCTAACCATCACATTTGGATCTTCAACTATTGCAGTATATTGCAATAATCAGCTGAGTGCAGTATGCAACAATTAAGGACGGTCGACTTACGGCCTTGACGAGCTTACCTCGTATGAAGTAGAAGAACATGGTCATAATCCAAGCAACGTGTCCCTGTGCGGATGGCATTTGAATGACTCTTCCAGATGACCAATGATAAAATTCTTTAAAGAACAATGATATCAATCCATCTCTTTAATTTGAGATTGTTAGACCAAGCTCCGTACGTAACACAGGCTTAGAGGAACAGCGAGCTCTTATTGAGTGGTCCAAGAGATCCGAGCGTGAATCTTGCCGACAGGCAGACAGTCGTCTACGCCAACCTACTAAGGAGTACCGAGCCAATGTGCAAGCCCGCGCGAAAGTCTCTTTGGTATTTGAAGGCGACAGTAGTCAGCCTCAGGCGGAAATTTCAGTATATCCAAGGTCCACGTAGCAGCTACTGTCCGATAAAATAAAATTCGGCCCTATCCTCGCTGAGTCCTCGAGCCTGCAGCCTAAATAATGCGATAGGTGTATTGCCTTCGCCTTGTGAGAGCGCGGACAAGCCGTTGTTATTATATCCGGTATCCTCGGCGTCGCCTTCCTTGCTACCGCCTCCAATGTTGGCATGCGGGGCCACGGTCGCTATTATGATGAACAATGGCTTGGCTGATTTGGCCCCTTGGTCGATGAATTCGTAAGACTCCTTGGCGAGTAACTCGGTAGCGTAGCCGTCTTCCATATGAGGAGGCTTGTTGTTCTACTGAAACCACGGAAACAGCTAATTGTATATTCCTGGACAATATAAGCGCCTTTATATGTTGGGAGCGAGTGGACGTGGCTATTACCGGGACCAATAAGGAAGTTGTTACCGACGAGGCAGGCCGGTCTTGGTGCGATCTACTTGTTATTTAGATTTTGACTGATGAACTTATCGTAGCCACCCAGCTTGGTCTATCAACCGGTCCTGACGACCTAGCGTCTCACCCTACGGAATGGCAGTTTTAGGTCTGCGACTTTGGTGTTGTGGGCCATTTTGCCAGTCAGCAGGTTGACTCGAGACGGACAGCATAGAGCGACAGTGCAGTAGTGGCGGTCGAAAGAAGTGCCTTGCTTAACCAGTTCGTCTTGGACCGTTTGCGTGTATTGCAAGGAGGATGAAGACCACATTGGGCTTCGTTGCTCTACGGTTGTGGACATCAAGGTCGGTGGCCTGCCCCAGGGCCCAAGATGAAAGGAGGTTCAACGCAGAAAAGAAAGTGTAGTAGCGTCATGTTGAAGGTGAGGAATTGACTTGAATTCGAGCAATGGACTGAGGAGATGTTTGTCATTCATCTCTTCCGCTGCTTAGGGTCTCGTTCTGCTTGGCGCCAAGGCGTGCGAAACCCATCACTTAGCAGCGGAAGGGTTACATACTATCGATCAAGCTCGATATATGCGCAAATAATGACGAACTTGTGTGGTCAATGCCACGCTTAGCATTTGCCACAGAAATAGCAGAGCCGAAGCATAAGCACCGGGCACAGAGCTGAGATGGAGAATGATAGCGAAGACATCAAGCACGCCTAGGCGCGAACTGGACATCAGCTGTCAGCACGATAGTGAGCTTAATGGGGTCACTCACGCCTTTGACGAAGCCTTATAGCTTGGCCAGACTATGAGCTTACGCGTACAGATCAATGACCAGATTTACTCAATCCCTCTGACTGGCCGGGTGGGCATCCGATACCTCGACTGTCAGCCAAACCGAAGACCCCAGCCGTGCATGGATAGTTGGAACTCTAAAACCACAACTCTTCTTAACCTTCCGTCGTCTTTGGAATCTAGGGTCCTAAATGGCCCATAAAAGTCAACGCCAGCCACACGCGAAGCGGTAACCCTATTCGAATCCAGCTGGATGCCTCTAGATTTGTCGATGCTCTGCGGGCAAGTCAGCAGAGCGGTTTGGCCTGCAGTTTCAATTAGCTGAGACGATATCCGGATACTTGCTTCCCCACCGCGCCGGATTCTCTCCCTCGCCGGCCTTTTCACCCGCTGTCAGGATAGTATTCCTTGCCATCAACAATACTCTCCGCTCAATGATCACATTCTTCGCGATATATTCCTTCCTTGCGAGTCACTTGGCGCCTCTTCCAACAGCAGAGGTTGACCTCACCGTCTCTTCGCTCCCCAAATCCAAGAGAAGGGCGGGACTGGCAGGTGATACGGGAAGGGACAAGTGAAGGAATTACTTGACTTGAATGCTGTTTTTCATGATTGGGATTGAACGAAAGAGCAAGAGACATACAAGACAGTAGGTGCATCAACGAAAATGAAAAAAAGCTATAGTCCACACTCCTCCTTATATCATATATCACAACCCGAACATGTTAATAACACTCCTCCTCTTCCCCCCATCATCGCGTCCCACCGGTTTGGCAATCTTATACATCAACTCATTCAAATCCTCAATCTCTTCCCGTCCCGACAGGTAATTTTCCCTTTGTTCCAAATTCAACACAATCTCGACGGCCTTGTCGTCTTCGATGACCTTTGGGTGGCGTTTCGCGAAGTACGTTGCGTAAGTCCAAATGGCGTAGTAGCAAGAGGCGATGTTCACAAAGCCCAAAACCCACTTGAATGCGTTGTAGTAGAGGAAGGCTTTGAAAGGGACGGTCTGCTTGCGGGATCGCAGGTGGACCTATCAGAAAGGTTAGTAGTGGTGTCGCATGGATGGGCGGCGGACTCGAAACAACATAGAGACAGTGACTCACGTAGTTGAATACCAGAGCATTCACTGCATACATCGTGATTGTTGCCGCGTAAAGGTACGACGAGAAGACGGGTCGAGTGGCGAAGGAGATGGGGATGACGAAGGGTGCGAGGAGGTATAGGAGTGTCTCGTAGACTTCCTGAAAGACGAAGATCTTGGCTCCGATCTCCCACCAGCCGAGCTTCCAGTCGAACAGAATGTAGCTCATGTCGTAGTACATGCCTGTGACGAAGAAGTAGTTCCACTGCGCAGATGTATTTCTGAATCAGCATCGGCTTGAAAGGGAGGCCGGAGACGTGTAATGAGCGCTTGCTCACCCTGTAGAAGCGTTGACTCCAAACGGTCATTCTGTATAGTTGTCAGTGCTTGACTCTCGTCCCTGTCATCTAAATCCGGCCTCACTCGCCAAAGCCACCCCTTGCTCCCCCCGTGCTGAAAAAGACCGAACTTGGCACCTCAGTCTCAACGAACGTTGAGGTGCACATCGTAATACGACTTCCAAGCTGACGAGCAGCATGACCAAAGAACCAGTCTTCGCTGACGCTGAACCCGGGATGTTGCTGGAAAGTCTCTATGAGTAGCTCTCTATCCCAAAGGACGATGCAGCCATGTGGAAACGTCACGCTGCCGACTTTCCCGGCGAAAGACTTGGCCAGCCCAGATAGCTTGTACTCCAAATCTTGAGACTGTTGGCATAGCGTTCCTAAGGAACCGTTGGGTCCTGTGGCTTTCATGATGTAGCCTATGCATTTGATGTTGCCACGCATCCTATCCGAGACGATTTGTAAGTTGGCTGGAAGAAGGCAGTCATCATCGATGAGTAGAACATTCACAAATTTCCGGGCAACATAGCATCCAACGAATTGGGCGATGATCTTCGACCCCAGCGGAGACCATGTATGAGAGACTCCATATTCGGCGCAGACTTTTGCCGTATTGTCCAGCGGTTCCGGAGAGTTTCCGTTGGCGATGACCTACACGATCATCAGATTTGGATTTTCGTTTACACGTCTCGAGTAACATACAAAGATACTTTCTTTGGGGAAGATCCTCAATGCTGCTTCTAAGGTAGAACCTACAAGCTTTTCAGACTTGTAGCAGGGGATGATTAATGCCGTGTCACAATGGCATGGCTCAACCCGTCCAGACTCATCGGGTTCTGGCAGAGGTGCAGTGGGCTCGAAGTTGATCAACAAGGGGGCGAAAGCATATCTGTAGCTCTAGTCAGCCAATTGCGCGTGTAGAGTTGAAACCTTCACTTACAGAAAGCTAATGCCAAAGGTGATTGCCAGTCCCGCTTTGAGCGTCATATAATTCTGGAAGAGGATGTACATGTACCAGACGGCACCACGCCACAACGGCAGACCCACGAAAACCAGGTAGACGATCGAGATGAGAAGGAGGTAGAAGGTGTACCTGAATATGAGCTCGGCGGTTTTACTCCGCTTGATCTGCTCTTGTTTGACCTTGGCTTTGTCGTACATCACGCGGACGTTGCTCTTGACACCATGAACCGCATCCCCAATCCCATGTTCATCGATACCCAGAAATCTCCAACTTTTGGGTATCGCCCTGCTGCTGCGCTTTGGAGTCCGCTTCGGCTCTTGGGAGCTTTCTTCGTCATAGCTTTCTTCGCTTGGGCGGAATATTGAGAATCTTAAAGCTCGCGCATTGCTAACCACGGAGGCGCGATAGCCCCCAATTCCTTGAGCAACATACGAGAGACGCCGCGATATTCGGGAAGAAAGATCGCTGGCGTCGGCTTCTGAACTGAGTTCTTCGGGAACCGACGTAACGGAGTTGTGAGCAGACTGACCATCACTGCTTGACGAAAGACGATTTACATCTGGTCTGGTTATGTTGCGAGCAACAAACGACAGACGATTCAAGATTCTGGAAGATCGATGAAGTGGTTTCTCATCCACCACTTGCTCTTTCTCCAACATGGATGAAGCATTACCTGTGATGGCAGGCTTCGAGGTCTTTACTTCATCTTTACCCTCCGATCCAGCAGGTTGCCCATAATCAATCACCGCAGATGCCGGTTGCTGTTGGTCTGGCTCTCTATGGTCATAATTTTCGGGTGTCTCCCTCTCGTTCCCTGAGGTAGGCTCTGCGAAGCGAACATTGGATGTCGGCGGATCCTGCTCTGGGATAGTGTCTGGTCGAGTTGGCCATGTTGTTCCAGCACCAGAGTATGTGCGTCTGCGGGACGGATCGTGCGTTTGGAACCTTGTGTCATCCTCAACCGTTGCCAAGAGGGAGCGAGGCCGGCGACGAGTCCCATGACAGGTGGACAAGATGCCAGGCGGTAATACGACGCTCTGCTGCATGGAAGCTAGGAAGTGAGTAAAGCGATAGCTGCTGGGAATAGATTTTGCGATTGAATTCCAGAACACTCAGGGTGAGTTTGACCCCACGTATCCAACTCAAGTAATTATCGGATCTGACGCTCGGAATAAGTCAATGACATCTGCCTTAGGATATGTACCATTGTCTCGGCACTGGTCGTACACCGCGGTTGCAACGTTGAACCGCTCTGGCCATTGTCCCGATCAAAGCCGAGGACATTGTGTATATCAGCGGTTGAATAGCCAGCATCCATGGATGCCATCGTGGCTGGTGAATGCGTGCCATGGATGGTCTCGCGAGAGGGGTGGTCGTCAGGTATAGGGACAGATCGAGAAGATAAAACATCTCTTTGAACCACGTACGGATTCTCAACGCGGCTGAAAGCTCCGTCTGGCAAGCTATAACATGCCACCGCAACTGTCAATATCTGATGGTCGTCAGCCATGCTCCGATAAATCAATCATCTGCCTTCAATGTGTTGGGACCAAAACGGAGTTTAATGTGGACGCCACTGGAACAGCCGCCTGCACGTAGCCAGTGGCACCGATGACGCCGTGTCTTCTTCGTAGGACCGTAACACAGGAAATGATCCAGGGTAAGAAAGGATCGATCCCGAATCCGTCGACCTCACTGAAGGACAAATGTACTCGGTCACTACCAAACACAAGCCTCCTCCTTGAGAGATATTCAGGAGCTGATGAGGTGCACAGCTGCGCGGCCGGTATGTGAGTGACGTGATACACGCTGGAACGATGTCAACTAAAGAGTGTGACAAAGCTTTAGGGGCGTGAATGCGATCATGGGATGCTGTCAGGCTTTGGCCCGAACTGGAGCATAGTAAGCAAGCATGTCTGCTAGTATTTGTGTCGGAAACAGCCACAAATCCGACGAGCCATAGATTAATCCACCAATCAGTCCTCCAAGTCCCAACGTCCACCCAAGTGGTGATTCGATCTAGACCGCTATATCTTCACTTATTATTTGCCCGCCTCCTCTCCACTATCGTCATGGTTCTCTGACTCAGGACCGGCATTCTCGATGCCGATGGTGGCTGCACCAGTCTTGTCCGCCGGGTCACGATATGCTGGGACAAAATTGACTGCGACGGCGTAGCTCCATGCAGCTACCATGAAACAGACAGGCACTACCATCGCCGTCCCCGTCCCTTTAGCATCTGCTGTAGCACCCAAAATCGGAGGCACCGCTGCACCCCCGGACACCCCCGCTACTATCCAGCCGGATCCTCGTTTGGTATGTCGTCCGATACCTCGAATGCCCAAGGCGAGGATTGTGGGGAAGCAGACACTTTCAAAGAACAGAGTCAGGCTTAGCATAGCGACACCCGTGTTCTGTCGCTGGGTGGTGGCTGCGGAGTTGAAAATAATGACGCAGGAGAGGTAGGACAGAAAGACCCATCTGTTTCCAAACGAGGTCATTTAGTCAGGCAGCATTCTCTCACACCTGGAAACACTTTGGGGCTGTAGGGACGCTTACCGAGGTTTGACATAATGCATTAAAAATGATCCGCTAAAACGACCAACTGCAAAGCATCCCTGCGCGATTGCGAGGTATATGGCGCCAGTGGCTGACGATGTATTGTCACGGGTATCAACGGAATAGTTGATGAAGTAGCTAGCGATTGCAACTGCGGGTGGTTTCAGCATGATGAAGTCCACACCAAATGGCAAAGTCCCGGAATGGATCTTGGCGGCATACTTTGTGCTCCAGTATAGCAGAACTGGGCAAATGCGGCATGGAAGAGTCTAACCCAGTGTCAGACCGCAGACAGATCCATCCTACCTACTGGAGGCTAACCTGTATTGTTTTCGGAAAGGCTTCTCTGCTACACCTACATGCGTCGCTTGCGCCTTGTGCACGTTAGCTTGACAACAGCGTGATCAGAAGAACACTGACTTGGAACATCATGTCGGCATCGGTGATCTCCGGAATCGTGGAAAAGTAAAAGACGACGGCAAGCAGAAAGACAAAGCATGCGATGGCGAGATAGACCCATTGGACATTTTTGATTGCATCTGCATTATCGCCCACCTCCTTGAAGAAGACGTATGAGCCTAGCACAGGAGCAACGACGGTGCCGACCGCATTGAACGCCTGAGCGAGGTTGATGCGGATCTCCGAGTATCGTGGCGGGCCACACACTGCATTGTTTAAGCCAGTGTTTGCCAGGAGCCGAGACGAGGAGCACGTGCTTACCAGCAAGATATGGATTTGCTGCGGTCTCAAGTGACCCCAATCCATTGCCGATGACAAAGATGGCAGCACAGAAGCCGCCGAAGGACCTGTGGACAAGGCAAGGCCACGCGATCAAGGATCCCAGACCGTACAGACAGAGGCCCCATATGAATACGGCCTTGTAGCCGAAATGTCTGAGGATCCAGTTGGCATGGCCGAGAGAGGCCAGGGGATATGCTCCTGTGAGATATGTTAGGATTAGACGACACGGGCGTTGATGTGACTGACCAAAGTAGGCAGCTTGCAACCCGCTGGAGCGCGCTTTGGAGATACCGAGTGTGTTCTGGAAGTGCTTGTTCAGGGTATCGAGTAATCCATATGAGAAACCCTGACGAGGCCGTCAATCTCGTGGTGTCGCGTCTTGGGCATTTAGAAGCGCCACTGTACCCATAGGAAGAATAAAACCGTTACCAGGCACAGAGGATAGATGGACTGGCGGAGGGTCAACTCGGACGCTGCGGTGCGTTTGTCGTCACGGTTGCGCAGAGAATGTTTTCTAAATGATAGAATGGCCATGGTGGCTTGATGGTAGACTCGGATGGTGGTCGGATAGATTGGGTCGGACGAAGGAGTCCCATGGCCGGTTGCTGCAGGTCGGCGTCATATAGATTGGGTCATGGACTGTTTTCCCTCGGTAGTATGTCCTTTGACGGATGAGGGGAGATGATCGCCCCGGTACAACGCAATATACTCAGGAAGTAATGCGGGGTCCCGCCATGTGCCTATTGGCTGCAGATTCCTAAATTGGTGTTCATGGTATGACACCGATTGGGTAACTTGGATCCAGGCTGATGGCGGGTCGATCGTTGCTGGGATTGGAATAGTCGCCGGTATGGTGTGTATACATGCTGATGCAATTCTCTGCCGAAGCAAAACGGAATTGAAGGGGACTATGGTTCAAGATTCTTGAATTCGAGCCCAATCCTCTGGACGGCAATCTCCTTCTCCTCCCAAATAATAATGTCCATGAACGCGTCCGGCACCCAAACCACAGTCACTGCTCCGCTCGTCTACTACAACGGCGAATGCAAAAGTGCACCATCTTAACCAAATTGAATGAACTCGCCGGTTACAGATCCCAACAACACCGACTTCCTGCACCTATGGCCTAAGGCCTTCATACCATCGGCTCGTTCCATGTATACTCCCAGTAATATAGGCTCCTCGCTTTCTATGACCTGAGTCGTAGCTGCCGCCCTTATTGGAGAGTGATCCAATGGACATCACGATGTTCCCGGTCCTAATTATCGCGTGGAGACGGGACAGCCGGTGCCATGCACGTATACGGTTTCACGCGAAAATGGAGAGCGCCAGAAGGCATTTGGACGCAGAACAAACAATCTACGAGTTCGACGCTCAAAACCATCTCATCTCTGACATATCCCGTGCTCGATACACTGGCATGATCACGCAGCGCGTGGTGCCAACAAGAGAAACGCCATGGAACCCTGAGATAGGGTTCCCAGGATGGGAATAAGTATCCAATGAGAAACAAAGGGGAAATTTAGAGTATTCAAGTGTTACAAGTTTGGACTTTGTAGACTCTCCGACAGATTGCTATGCTCCTTGTAATATTGGCGCGTGATCGATCTAAGTGTAGGAGAGCAAAAAGTAGACGAGGGGTTACGGTGTAGTATTTCCCCGATCGAATCGTAGCCCAGAGCATGTTCGGACTCCGACTCGGATTTCATGCCAACTGACTTGGCCGGGAAGGTATTGAAATGTGGCCGGAATCCAGGTTACCGTTACTGCTGGATGTAGGCGGTGAGGATGGCAGTCATTGTTGTTTCAGGGTAATTGTTGCGGAGGACTCGCCCCGTGATGCGTATATTCAGCAAGGTTCTATCCAACAGCCAGAGGCGTAGTTGATTGATCGTATCAGGCGATGGGCGGTAAGGGAAGCCTTGTGGTGTTTATTAGTTTGATAATAATGATGTATGATTTTGGGTGCTAGGATGTGGGTGATTAGTCATTCAAACTGTCTGGGCATGACGTCACGGAAATTCCCTCCACCAGATGCATCTTTCCACGAAGATGACTTACCACTACGGATAGCATCCTCTATCATTCCCCAATGTTCCGACTTTGCACCAACTTCATACCCAATCCTTCGGGATAGCCACGGCTCAGTCCCTCAACTTACGTTATCAGCGCCTAGCCACAATGACTTCTCATCTATCCGTGGAGCCTAATGAGCCTCCTCCTTCCTATGACGCTGCTACAGCTCCTCAGTCATCAAACTCAGCACGTGTCCGCAATGGCATACCTCCCGCCTACCGTCGTAGCATGGAAGACGAAGGCCGACCCCTCCCCAACGGTTGGCTTAGACAGTACGACCCCGAGAACCATCACCAATTCTTCGTCGACACCACTCGCGAACCTCCAAGGTCCATCTGGCACCATCCCTACGATGACGACGATTACCTGAACACCCTCGACCCCACAGAACGCCAAAAGATCCAAGGAAGTCTCCGTGTCCCCAGCAATGCCGACATCGCCGCCGAAAGCAGTGAAGACGACCGAGACCACCACCACCAATCAACCGCCCAACCTCTACCACCGAGACCTGCTCCCTCAAACTTCGCTCGGAAAATGAAGGACAAGCTTACCGGCACCACACACGAACAGCGCCAAGAGGAACGCCGCCAGCGTGCCATCACTGAAGAGCAGATGTACGAGCGGCATCGACAGCTGCGCCAGGCCATGGTGACGGCCATGAGGACCGGTCAACCACAACATGTCGGTACAGACCGTGACGGCCGTGATCTCTACATCGAACCCCCTCAAACCAGCTACCCCTCCCACCGCAGCTCCGGCTACAATCCATACACCCACGGTCCCTATGCGAGTCCCAACGCGCGTTTCCTTCGACCGGCGCAGCCCTATGGTCGACCCTACGGCAGGGGCTACGGGGGCGGCTATGGTCTTCCCTTAGCTGGAGGTTTGATGGGGGGTATGATGTTGGGGGGCATGCTGGGTGGTATGGGTGGTGGCTTTGGTGGAGGCGATTGTGGTGGCTTTTGAGGAGATGAGTGAGTGCAAGGGAGCTGGACCGCAGCGCTCTGCCATGCCATCACGCATTCCCCTGATCATCCACATCGATGTCGCACCTAGAGATTAGAAGGCCTAAACACAACAGGGCGCGTTCCACCTCCAAAGAAGTCGCCACGAGCGTCAATTGCTCAAAGGAACTTCTGAGCAATGGACGTGGTTGTCCAATGCTTTGATCGGGCATCACTGTGATCTGCCACAATACACTCACCATCGATTTGCCGGTCATCACTATCTGCCAATTAACCACATACCCCATCCATTCATGTACCTGGTTCGCACTTTGATCATCATGTGGTTTCCTCTTCGAACCATTTGCTTTTTTGGCTTGGCCCAATAACAGCAGCAGTTTCGTTTCTCGGCCACTGTAAGTTCTATGCTCACATGGGTTTCTGATGCAAGAAAATTAAAACGAACAGGATCGCAGTGAATTCCGACGCAAATTCAGTGGCAGCGAATTTCTGCCATCACGCTGTCGTCAAGCTTCCAGAGCTTGGGTTGCATAACTCGAGACTGTCGTTACGCAATGGACTGCCTACTGGGACCCTACCCATACCGCTCAAAATACCTCAACCACGGCAGGACTGCAGGGCAAAGCAAGGCACAGTCAGCAATGATCACCCTCAGGCCACTAAAAGCGGCTTTGCATCATCGCAAGCACTATGCGGCCAGGTGCCCACATGAACAACCAGCATGCTGCCATCTGATTGTAGGGGGAGTCCCGAATGAATGACTTCGTTCACTCGCCTAGAACATCTGTTGCATTCTCTCGGACGCTTGCTCAACTCATGATTCTTCTTTCTCAAGCTCGCAATTGTATTATACTGCGAAGGCGGGAAGTTGTGGCCGAGAAGCAAGGTCTCCAGATGAATTTAGGTGGCATCGAGTTGGTGGGCCGAGACACGCTGTCGATTCCAGTAGCTCGTTGCTCACCACAGATAGATCTGCATCTGGACTACAAGACGCCATGTACGTTGATCCTAACATCAGCATCACTACTGCGAGGGGAATCAGGGGATGCAGCAGTTGCAGGAACCAAGGTCGGCTGAAAGTTAAGCTACATGACCCGGGAAATCAAGCACAAGGATCATACATACAAGATGATGCATAGCCCACTTCAGTGGTGCCCAGCCTCAGCTTCAATTTGGCTGGCACATTCCCAGCTATGCTACTTCATGCACTTGGGGCTACTGCTCCAGACATATTATGATCCACACTCTCGAACGAGGTAGTCCTTGGGTCGAGAAACCTCAGCAGATCATTCAGTCTAGAGATGCAGGTTGCCGAACTCAGATCCAACTTTAAATTCCACTCGGCTAACGATTGGTGTAGGTTGATCTCAATGGCGTGACTTCGAGGTTCCCCTCTCCATGCTGAGTAAGGACGGGACGGCAAAAGACCGTTTCCACAGACCCGTTTCCTCGAGAGATGCATCTAATCTCTCTACTTCACCATTTTACCTGGATCTTAGTTACCCCTCTTTGCAGGCCTGTCGCGGCTCATGTATCTAGTAATGCAAACTTACTGTACCGGAGACTGCTGATCAGCCACTCCCTCACCAACTTTGGGGGCTTTGCTGTACCTTTCTACTCAACCAAACATCTAGTCCTTACCATCAGGTTTTGACCGTGGTGTTGAACACTGTATGGGTGCAGGATTGCTCCACTTCATGGCGTGGCGTGGCACTGGCAACCGTTCGCTGCATGATTCCCCTGGATTGTTCGAGTTTGCACTTTCGATGCTGGGACATCTTGGTACCTCAACCCTGTCAGTGGAACCTGGTGATTGGTAGGTAAAGAAACATCTCCTTTTCGTCCAAACCTCAATCTTGGTCGCTTTCGAGAAATGTCTCGAGGTCCGTACAGGTGGAGTACAACAATGAGACGGATATCACATCTCTCCCCAAACCCTTCACTGCAAAGAAGAGTTGGAAATATCGAGAAAGCCTGCAGTCGGACTCAATTACTGGTCCATAAGTTATTCCCCCGTGCGATTTCGAATCTCGCAGAATGCAGCTACCTTCCACCCGTTTTCTGTTGGTTCTATGCGGCCGTGCTGTAGTAGGAAGACTATACATGGCTTTGTAATAGCTTGTGGCTAGGCATGCAACCTCTTTGACCAGCCGTCAAGGGGATCTTGTTTGTAATGGTGTTGTTACCTATCTGCACAATCTTCTCACTGTTGTTGGTCTATGGCATTCCACCAATGGCATCAGGTGAGGCCCGTCTGTGGGGTAAAAGACGGGCAGTAGCAGCGAACGTTGCACGTTATGAGCTGTTGTTGACTATAAGAACATCCTTGAAACGCACTCAATCACCCTCGAAGCCGTGCCCAAACAATATCGTCTTTCTTCTCGTCAAGTTCTACACAAGACCCGTATCGACCCTTCACCATGCGGCCACGTTTTACAGACGCAAAACACTACATAACCTTCTTCCTAGTCATCATACAACTGGTATCCGCCTCAACTATCCCCAGAGTTTCTCCCCGTGGCGCCTCAGCATTCAACAATGGCAAACCTCGACGAAACGGTCTCGAGGTGAATCCAACCGGTAGCCTATACTGCAACGGCCCATATGGCATCAACAACAAGGCGGGTATCCCCTTCTCGCGAGCGAATCGAGGACGATTGCTATTCTACGGCAAAGGGGAGGGGAACACACCAGACGGTGTCACCGATCAATGGGTGTATGCTTTGATTCTTCTCTCTCCGGGGACGTTGTACTGATACAGCAGGATAATAGCGACCAAGGCGGCGTCGACGACCCAAAACAGAGCGCCTGCGGAATCCCACACAACGCCTACTCAATCAGCCATGTCGCGATCCACCCGTACTGGCTCAAATACGCCCCCCTCGACAGTAAGGTCACAGATTTTCCTCAAATATCTAATACTGCGATTTATCCTCGTCATAGCTAGAATATAAGCTGAATAGCATGGACAGGATACTGCCGACCCGACATCTGCATCTCCTTCTGGGACGAACACTGGCAAACAGACATGATGCTCAAAGTCACCGATATCTGCAGCACAGACCCCAAAAAACCGAACTCCTGCCGCTCGCCGGGCGACATCAAGATCGATCGCACGAAAGCGAAAATCTGGTCCGGCCAGGGCGGCGACCCACGACAGGCTAAGGATATCCCTGGACTGGGTGGTGATGCGTGGCATAGTCCCACAATTTGGTTCTTCCGATATTGCTGGGCGGATGTGAGTTGCGAATAATCTTTCATCATCGAACACCGTCCTCCCCAGTACCTTCAAGATTCGTCAACGAGATACAAAACGCGTTTGGGGGAGCCTGCTGCTAGAGTATGTGAACAAAAGCTGATAATGGCGGAAAAGGGCATGATGCAAGATGCGTACGATCACAACGGAAACTGGTTCGCACGACCCAAATTCTACAACAACCTGGGGCAAACAATGGATTTTGCCAGCGGTAAATACCGAATCAACCAGGTCCGCTTCCCCCAGAACCAACGCCACAACAATTGCGCCTACAATACGTGAGTGGCCCTTTTGTCTTTTTCTCCATCATCATGTCCCCCTTTAGCAAAAGTCTCCTCAACTCCAAACCCCCTCTCACAATCCGGCGAAAACAAATCTCACACTATTCACCAACCATCGCGCCATACTAATAATTCTACAGATCCTGCCAAGGATCCGCCATAGACCCCTACCTTGACTGGTCCCCCTCCTCCCCCGAACCAGCCTGGGAACCCATCTGCGGTGGCCAAGGATTCAGCGGCAAAGCTGCCCCTCCCAGCACCCGATGTCCTGAGATGCAAGGTGAAGGCGGCACCCCCGACACGGCCGCGGCGTTCTACCAGAGTGATCTGGGTCACGACATTGTGCGGCAAGTCGAGAGCCAACGTCAAAACCAACGTATAGCCACTTCTGCGAGCACCACAGACTATATCGGTAGCGATGTCTGTGGGAATGGAGGGTGTAAGACTTTGGAGGAGTATTGTGGGGCTGTGAGGCGGAATGGGAGGAGTGATGACAGGTGTGTTTCATGATTGGATGGATTGATATAGTAGGTAAACAAGGTGAGCACGCCTTGAATGGATGGGTCACGTAGCCTCCGGCAAATATATATTCACCAGCGGAGCCACCTTCATTCTCAGAATTCCTAATGAATGTGCTGACAGGATGGTGCGATCATTGCTTTTCATGTATCGAATTGCATATCCTCTCAGGAGATGTACATACTTCATGCCTTTGCTAGTCCTATTTCCTGCTTCTTGTGTCTCGAGATTGGGTTGTCCTTGGTATGATGAATAGGTTTATTCATGTCAATACGTTGCGACTCTCAATATCCATTCCCAATTGACTAGCACGAGCGGTCATCGGCGACGCCAATGTCATCCTTCGACAACCTCGGCTGCATCAACTTCGCGTTGTTCCTAAACAAACACGCCGCACCCTCTGGGCAACATGACTGGTTGCTCGGGGTATAAGCTCGAGGCAAGACTGCAGGCGTAAGCACCATCAGCAACGGTAATCCTCAGACTAAAGTTGACGCCCATAAACTCCGGAGCAATCACCGGTGTCACCGTCACCCATGTGTTCCTGGAGCAGCCTTCTCATTCGTCTGACCGAATCGCAATGTTTCATCGCAGAAATGCACCCACTATATGCTTGCGGCACAAGAAGCTTGGTATGCAGGAACCTCGATGTTTCCAGAAACGATCAGCAGTCACCCAATCGGCCTTTCTACCCTTTTAGGCAGGACATCTATACAGTGCACACGTTATCATGATGGTTGGGGGTGAAGGGATTTAGCCAGTCGAGGGGAGCAAAGCATGTATAAGTACGCCTCTTCGATCTTGGGCTCTTCTTCAACCTCATTCCGCTTCTCTACCAGGTTGAACAGCAAGCCTTCCAGAACAACCCCATTTCCCGACTTACCTGCCAAAGAACAGTCAAAATGGTCATCGTCAAGGCAAGTGCCTCCGGAGTCCAACTACTTAAATACCGAAGAAGCTCACACCTACCAGGCTCTGCTCCTCTTAACCCTGGGGAGCATCACCCTCGCCAGCCCCATCGCCCTTCCCAACTCCCCCAGACTCTTCTTCCCAACCAACCCCCTCGAAAAAGTCAGCCTCCCTCCCCTCCTCCCATCCTCTCTCTCTCTCTTCCTCCCCACTGATCCCTCCCCTCACAGCGCCAATGCGTTGAAACCTGCGGCTCAACCTGCTACTACCAATCGACCATCAACGCCGCCGTCAGCAAAGGCTGCTCCTACCTGCAATCGAACCAGCAAGTCGGCACAGGCCGCTACCCGCACGTATACAACAATTACGAAGGGTTCGACTTTGCGGCCAACAGCCCGTACTACGAGTTTCCAATCTTGCATAGTTTCCAGCCGTATACGGGGGGCAGCCCGGGGCCGGATCGGGTGGTTTTTACGGGAAGTTGTGCGTTGCAGGGGTTGATTACGCATACGGGGCCGGATGGGGGGGGTTTCTTGCAGTGTTAGGGAGGGCGAGTGGGTGGGGAGGTTGGTTGAGGGATGCTCTGTAAAGGAGAACGGCATTCCCTTCTTCTTCTTCTTCACCTCCGCGGCGAAGATCTCTTTCGCGATATATATGAAATGATATTTACGAAGCTCTTGAATCGTCGCAGTGAAAGAGGTGGAGAGGCATGAACAAGTAATCACGTACAAGGTATGATGCCATGCAAGCGGCAGCATTACTGATGCATTCGGACTCGTTTTTGCCGTGTTCTGATTATTGAGAATGGAATCGTGTGCTCATGTGGATGGCGCCCGAACACCGGATAGAGGGAGGTCAACACATCGGTCCGGTAACGTGAGGTTTCGGTGAGGTCATGGTTGCTATTCTAAGCCGGGCTCGCTAAAGTGCCTTATCCGAGCGGTTCCGGGGCTCAAATAGGCTAAGGGCGGGGAGACGGGCGGGTGGGTACGCCGGGAAGTCGGTGTGCCGGTTCGGGCAACAGCGATCCCTCGATTTCCTGTATCTGCTTCGTAATCACTAGTCACTACTCGTATCCTCTCTCAACAGCAAGGGAGTCCCCTCTTTTCCTCCCTTACCTTACCTCAGGAACAGCACAGTCATCGTGTCCCCAGCAGTGCTGGTTCCTCTCATTTCCTCCTCCACCGTCATAAGTCTGGCACTTAGTCTCCGCTCGTTCCAGCCTTGTTGTCACCTTGTTCCTCATCGTCCGGAAGAAGCTGCCGACTACTCTACATGACGTAGATCCTACCACCCCACTGCACCACCTGTACGACTACTTAATAATCCGACACTGCTTCCTTCGCTCTGTCCTGCGTGTAAGAGCTCCAGTCCGAGCTCACTACAACAGAAGGGGTCGTTGGCCAGTGGCTGGCCCTCCTAGCAGCCGCAACCGAACAGCCATTCGGAATACGCACCATGGCGCCTCACATATCCTTCGACCGTATTTCGGACCCTGGTCAGACCCCCTATCCCACCCCAGCTTTCCTGAGGATGGCTCGCTCGCGTCGAAGCAGAACTCCCGTGCTAATCGCCATTGCTGGTCTTCTGCTGTTTATCCTAGGCTGGCGGAGTTCCGTCAAAGTGAGATCGAAAGAGGGCCAACCAATATCAGAGTCACAGATGCTGATTTTCCCAGCTCTCAACCAGACCCGCCTTTTCCACCAGCTACCGCCTCTCTTCCAATAACCCAGTGCCCTACACTGCTCCAAGCCTGCATCACGAGAGCGAATCCCCTCTTCTTGCCTCACCAACGCGCGACGACAATAGCACCGCGCCCATGGGCCTGCAGAAAACAAACCCTTCTTTCCACCTCCTTATCCCTGCCACCGAATCCAACTCCAAACTGTGCAAGACCCTCCTCTCTACCTTCGCTCTGGCCTATCCCCCTCCAACTTTGGTCAATTACGGGAAGAAATTCGATGGAGAGGGCTGGGACAAGGGTAGCCATGCTGGCAAGATTCGCGGAGTCTACGACTACTTGAGTGACGAGAAAAAAGTCAAGGACGAGGACATGGTATTGGTCATCGACGGCTACGACGTTTGGTTTCAGCTGCCGCCTGTCATTATGATCAAACGATACCAGCAGTTAATCTACGAGGCAAACAATCGATTACGACGGCGATACGGAACAGAGCTGAAGCCTACCGAGGGTAAAGCAGGCTCCGAGATGGGGCCGAAATACACACAATCAGTGGTTTTTGGAGCAGACAAGTTGTGTTGGCCCAACGGTAGTTCTGATCCTGCCTGTGCTGCTGTTCCGTATTCAACCCTTCCGAAGGATGCATACGGCCCATCGACGGACACCGACCCGGATGGATTCCACAATCGTCCAAGGTATCTGAACTCTGGCACGGTCATGGGTCCCGTCAAAGACGTGCGAGCAATCTATGGGGTAGCTGTCGAGAAGGTGGAGAAAGAAAACCGGGGAATAATCGGAGACCAGTTCGTTTTTGCTGAGATCTTTGGCGAACAAGAGTACCAACGTGAAACACAAAGACTGTCAACCCAAGGCACCGGAGGGAGATGGTATGAATGGCTTTCGAACGCGCTGGGTGCATCTGATTCACCGTTGGCTGCCAATCAGACCATCAACAACATGACTGTCATCCCGGGTCGGCGATACGAATTTGGCATTGGCCTCGACTACACATCCGAGATATTCCAAACAATGACGCATTCCGCAAACGACATTGAATTTCTTACTTACAACGACACTACTGTCTTCTCCGATATCATGGCGCAGCATCCGAACTTGAAGGCGTTCCCCTCCGTACCACCCATGGACATTCAATATGCACATGGACCATTGTGGTACTCCTCGCCGGGCAATCACAGCTCAGATCCCGAAGACGGGATCCTCCTACCGCATTCCAATAAGCTCGACAATCTACCGGAGCGGTTGGACTGGTTCGAAGTGCCACTGGGAACAAATCTCTACGCCGGCACAATCCCATCCCTACTCCATTTCAACGGCGACAAATCCCCGCTGGACGACTGGTGGCCGTCAATGTGGTATCATCCCTACGGTCGAGCTCTAGTCCGACGCTTCATCCGCTCAACGCAGACGCGACAGGCAGCGAGGGCAGCCGCCGCAGGCGGACAGACATGGTGGGACATGCGAGGAGGGAGGGGCGGAGTGTGGACGGATACAGGATCATGGATGAGTTGGGGCGAAGTGTGCAAGAAGACGGAAGACGACGTATTTCAAGACGGCAAAGGGAAATGGGGAATGGAAGAGGGTAGTCGGAAGGTGACCAACTCCTTCGGGATGGTTGTGATTGCTGATGAGGATGAGGATGAGTAAAAGGCTGATTTGTGGACTTGTGGATGAGAGAAGAAAGCCAATAAACGAAAGGATGGGAGATTTGCACAGGCGCTTTTTTGCAGCATTTTCAAGGCCGAGATGATACCCCGGCGTTTACACATGGTTGAAGTATGATTGTATGTCTTATGAGCGAAACATATTCGAGAGAGAGAGAGAAAGCCAATCCAAGTCACTTTAGTAGCTCCATGAATATATAATCGTGACTCGTCAATATTCTTTGCTGGTCGCACGACATGACACCGTACACCGCCTCCAGGGACCGAAGTAGATGGCCGACCAGAAACTGCTTCACGCTGCAAAGTACACAGCACAATCGAATAGGGGTCAAGAGAGGAGTATCATCATTCCTATATTACAATCCTCCTCCCTCCCCCCTCTTCCCCATTACCTTCGCTTCCCCTTCCCCTCCCTCTATCCCTCTCTCCATTTCCTCTCCCTCTCCCTCCCTTTTCCCCTCCTGGGGGCGTAGTTGGGGGAGGAGGTGATGAGGGAGAGCGTAAGGTGGAGAGGTCATTGAGGCAGTTTAGGGGCCGAACACATCGAGGGGTTTGAAGGTAGGGAGAGGAGGATGTCAAAGGTTGTGGGGGCTTTGGTAGGGAGGGGGGTTTATTAGATGGAATGGGGTGGGATAGGGTGGAGTAGAGGATACCAGGGGGGAAGGGGAGGACTTACGTTTATTTTCTTCGGGTTGGGAAGGGGCGTCGTGGTGTGTGTATTAAGACAGGGTTCGAAGGGTATAGCATAGTCTGATTACGATGCAAGATAGTAGCTCGTAGTATGATCAGGCCCCCTTCGAACAGGCCCTCTCTTGATGGTTGGCACTAGATTTAGGAATGCAGAGATAGAAGCATGCAACGATCGATAAAGTATGCACTGGATGGATCCCCCAAAAAGCGAAAAACTTAGGAGAGGTCGATCGAGGATCTCCTTTCCTTTCAGGCACGATACTCGCAAGAGATGATTACTAACGTGGACATGAAGGATTTGGGGATGCGGAGAGAAGAACGGGGTATTATAAGTGAAGGTGACCGACCGTACTTACGAATTTCGACTGGTCCAGACGAACGATCCTTCAAGGAAGCAGAAAGCAAGGCTCTTGACTAGACGTGACTTTGAATACCGTATTATTCGGCACATAAGGTGCTTGCCCTTATAAGGGAATTGATCGTGTGGCCCGTTTTTAAATCATTATCTTATAAGCAAGTTAAAACTTGGAACACCGCAATATAATCCCTATCGAGGGAGAAAATCCTTAAAACCCGTATCTTATATGCAAACCTCTCTTTTAGGCGGGAGGTTGTCTTATGCGCCAGATTTTACGGTAGGAGAAACTGCATGCTTACCTTCCTTACCTGGGTGCAATCTCGTATGCGGTTGAAGACGCCATAAGGGTAATAAGATTGGGATCATCACATGGGCAAGCCGTCTTCACTTCCTATTCAAGAATCGAACTTTTCAGCCTTCAGCGCTGTTTCTAGCCCGTAGATGTGTCTTCGCGCTGTATCCCAGCACTTGGTCAAGCGTACAATAGCAAAAAGTTGTCCTCCCTGTTATTCTTCGTGTCTAGTAGCCATTTCATGGCATCCTGGCAGGAAGCAAATGCAAATCAGATCATCCGACAACTCCTCTAACTTTGAAAGCTCGTAACCAGCATGAATGCAAGATGCTGACGGCCACCAAGATGCGAGATCATCATGAGCTTTTCTCCCTCTAGTCGTACTGAAAAAGCACACTTATGCTCTCCCCATGATGCACTCGGCGAATTGCCTATAGGCACTTTTATCAGCTACTGGACACCGCACCATGCTTGGAGAACCGAACCTCTGCAAAGATGTGTCCAACTTCCAACACCTCCAGTTTGGGGCATCTCTTCTTGTGTTCCTCCTGCGGGACACTGTTGGTCACAACAACTTTGTCCAAGGCACTGGCATTGATTCTATCAATCGCTTCTCCGCTAAGCACCCCGTGGGTCAAAAGAGCGTAGACCTTGGTGGCACCTTGCTTCTTCAGCAGCTTCGCTGCTCGTGTGATCGTGTTCGACGTATCCGCCAGATCATCCACCAATATTGCAGTCCGACCTGCAACATCTCCTACCAGCATCATTGACGCGTTCTGGCGGTCCGTAATTTTGGTAGGACGTCGCTCCTTGTGGATCAATGCAAATGGCATCCCCAAGCCATCTGCAATCGCAGTCGCGCGTTTAGCGCCACCGGCGTCCGGACTGACGATGATGGCTTGCTGATAATTTGGTATCTCATCGCGGATGTACTTCTTCAGCAGCGGACGGCCGTAAAGGTTGTCGACGGGGATGTCGAAGAAACCCTGGTATTGCGGGTCGTGCAGGTCCATGGTGATGACATGGTCTGCGCCTGCGCAAGTCAAGAGATCCGCGACCAATGTTCCGGCTTGCGCAACCCATACCTTGTATCCTGGGCGTGGTTGGAATTGGGCGTCCTTGGACGACGTTGCATACGAATTCTCGTCATGGTGGCCGCTGCCATTGGCAATAGTGGAGGACGAGCCATTGCAGTGGCGTGTGGATGTATTGGACATATGAGAATCAAGGGTATCGCTTCGCTTTGGGGGGCCATATTTGTAGTTGGAAAATCGTCCATTCTGTTGATTGTGAGGGTCGACAATGGCATCGTCCACCTGTAATTTCTCCAAACCTTTGTGCAGCCCATTCACACCGTTGTTCAGCCCAGCCGAGGGAATGTGGTCCGGGTGGGGCGTTTGGGGTTTACTCTCGAACGAGTAGGAGAAATCGGGCTTGTTGTAACAATTGGAAGCCTTGGACAAAGGAGCACCAGTCTTGTTGTAGGGGATGTCGCTTTGGCGAGAATAGGGGAACAGCGGGAGAATGGCGGTGACCTTTCGGGCCGAAGCCGTCTTGCAGGCGGAGATGGCGATGAGGAGCTCGACCAGGTGGTCATTGACACTCCCTCCGCTCGACTGAAGGATGTAGACGTCTTTGCCCCGGACGGACTCGTTGATCTCGACTCGAGTTTCGCCGACGGAAAACTTTGACAGGAGAACATTGCCGGTTGGGATCTGGAGGTGGTCACAAATTGTCGAGTTGAGCTGAGGATGGGAGCTTCCCCCCAGTACCACGATATTGCGAACCATGGCGGCAATCAGGTATCGAGGTTCGAGGGTATCTGAATGACTTCCCCCAAAAGGTCGCGTGGGAGCAAGTGGGAAATTGTGGGAGGTTGTGCGGTAAGGTGGGAGGATAGAGAAGGGGAACCGAACGCGATGAAAGGTTTGCGGTCAAAGGAGCATGATGTTTGTCTGTGGATTGTCAATTGGTGGGTTGCTCCAACGTGTGGGGGTCAGCATCTTGATGGCGAACAAATGAGGTGGATCGCAAGGGTTTTGTAAGTTTGTCAGATCCGGAATTGATGTGTGTGACTGGAGAAAAGCACCGAAAATTGTCGCTACCAGACGTTAGAAGAGAAAGCACGTCACTCGTCTTGGCACCCTTGCCGCTTCGGGATGCTGAGCCTCACCGCCAGAGGTAAAAGGGGTAATAGGGGATGAAGTGACATGGACGGTCATGATCCTGATTTGACACGGAGGCTACCTCCTCTATCTGCTCCCTTACCACCGCCAACTCCGTTCGCTAATGCTTCGAGTCTACCAGCCAGCTCCCGATGCTTCTTCATCACCTCCACCCACTCCTCTTCCCTTGACTCATCGTCCTCGGAGCTATCCGATGCTTCTACTGTATCCGGGCTGAGCATAGGAACCATGAGACTAAAGTCACCTCCTAGCCTCCCCAAACTTCCTGCGCAGTAGAGAATTTGTGTAAACAAGCTCTCTTTGGACGTCTTGTCCTGCACATTGGGGAGGTATTGTTTTAAAGTATCGAACAATAAGTCTGTGAGATGGGAAGGAAAGGTCGCCAAGGCCGACGGTGAAGCTGTCGATGCATCCTGTGTAGGCTTCTGCTGGGCAGTGGGTTGAAGACCCGATGTTTTGAACGGTGACTTGATCTCGGTGGCCGGGGGATCATCTGTCGAGGCAGGGAAGATGCTTTTGTACACGGAGATGATCACAAACGACTGCTCTCGGAAGATCTCAATGTACTTCTTGAGGTAACGTTCACTCTGTTGCCCGCCCTGATAGGCGCTGCCATTGACTTTCCCTCCTCCTGCAGATCTCGGGACATTCCTCAACCGTGTCTGCGACTCTTGATCCGCAAGCTGTCTCAAGGGTTCGAGGGCTGATAGTGTGTTGACCAGCGTCGAAAGGCGGCATACGAGGAACAAGTACCCCAGTAAACCTTCTGTGTTCCCGCCCCCGTTCTTTGTAGTCTCAAGGTCAGGGGCTACTCGCCGCAGCCAGCCTATCGTACGCATGCCGGCTGCAAGCTTGAGATTTTGACCACGCAATGACGCGATCAGGTGTGATGTCAAATCCTGCATCGCAGACTCCGTTTGAGCGTAGATTGAGTCGACCAAAGGCGAATCCGAGTATAGGAGGTGCAGTCGCTTGATGTGAGAGTACAGATCCAGACCAGTCGCATAATTGGTCACACTCGAGGCACCCTGAGCAGCGGATGATGAGATGGTGGAGGAGAGGAGGGTTGGGAGGTCGAGGATGTCGGAGAGGCGGTCGGCATTCCTTTCCATCAGCAGCGCTCGTTTCCGTCGATCCAGCATTTCATTCTCCGTACTCCTGCTGTAGGTGGTGGAGAAAGCAACAGCGCTCTGGTCTAGCTTGGGTATCTGGGTCTGGAGTTGATTGACCTCTTCCACAAGGAGGGGAAGTGTCTCGTGGAGGGTTGAGAAATGGTCGGCGGAAGCGACGACTGCTGCATTGGATCGGGATGAGAGGGATTGAATGGACAAGAGGGTCGAATGGGATGATTGAGCTAAGGACTGCGGTTCCTGTGAAGCAAGTGAAGACAACGGTAGGGTGGTAAGACGGCTCAGGTATTTGCTGACAACTGGATCGGTCGAGCTTGGGACTGGTCGTGGCGATGGAGGGTCATCGAAGTAGGGTGCGAGCAGTTCGTACAGCGGGTCGGCCATGGTAATTGATCGCTGAGCAAGCTGTGCCGGAACGTAGATGTCATGTCCGGTGGAAGTGACGGAGAGAGAGACGGGGATAGAGAGGTGATTACGTAAGCTGGGAGAGAGCCCATTCTGCCGTCTTGGATTTCACTCTTCCTTTTAAACGCAGATGATAGCCATCCATGCTGCAGTCCCACGCTTCAAGCCATTCGCTGTTTCTGCGTCAATCGTACGAAGAAGCTCCAGTCATGTCAATGCTGCGCCAAAAAGACCTTCGATAGCGCCCAAGCTTTCCATTGACATCAAACACATCCGCCAAAATCCCAACCTTTACACCAAGACTTGCGTTGACCGTAACTACTTAACTCAAAAGGACAGCCCACAACGCATCATAGAATTGTTCAATGCCTGGAAGCAGTTACAGGTCGATGCCCGAGACGTACGCCGGCAGAACAATGACATCCAGGATAGGCTTGCATCTCTCAGAAGACGAGAGGCCGGCACCACTGTCGATGAACAAGATCACTTATTGCTCCAAGCCGAGACCCTCAAACCCACCTTGACTCGGATTTTTTCAACGGAGGCAGAACTCGATGACGAAATCGAGCGCCTGGCCGCCGAGCTTCCCAACCTCACGAGTGAAGAAACCCCCATAGGAGGGGAGCCACGACTGCTTGGCTATATTAATGAGCGACCGGAAATCTCTGCACCAGTGGATCATGTCGACATTGGCAAGCACCTCGATCTTCTCGACTTTGCTGCTGCCTCCAACACCAGTGGTTGGGGCTGGTACTTTCTCAAGAATGAAGGCGCTCTCCTGGAACAAGCCCTGATCCAGTATGCCCTCAGTGTGGCTACCAGGCATGGCTTTTCCGTAGTCTCGCCACCTTCCATGGTATACTCCCACATCGCCTCGGCTTGCGGATTCCAACCTCGAGACCAGGGTGGAGAGCAGCAATCGTACATGATATCTCAACCTGAGAAACCGAGTCCATCCGAGTCCGAACACGAAGGAAAGCCCCAGATGACGTTGGCTGGAACAGCCGAGATTCCTTTTGCCGGCATGAAAGCCAACACGAAAATGGAAGAAACGGAATTGCCGCTACAAATCGTCGGGGCCAGCCGTTGTTACCGAGCCGAAGCTGGGGCGAGAGGAATCGATACCAAAGGCCTCTACCGTGTTCATGAGTTCACCAAAGTCGAGATGTTCTCTTGGATAACCAAGGGGAAAGAGGTGGCTGCGTTCGAGTCAATGCTGGCTGTACAGAAGGAAATCCTCCAGAGCTTGTGTCTTCACTGTCGGATCCTGGAAATGCCATCAACCGATCTAGGAGCCAGCGCCTCCCGGAAAGTCGACGTCGAGGCTTTCTTTCCCTCGCGGCGAGCCAAAGACGACGGCTATGGTGAAGTGACCTCGGCATCCATCTGCACAGACTACCAGACCAGGAGGTTGAACACTCGCCTCAAGCTGACGTCGCCCGGGCAGACAAAGACCGACTTCCCTTACACCGTCAACGGGACAGCTTTGGCAGTCCCGAGGGTCCTCGCTGCCCTACTGGAGAACGGATGGGATGAAGAACAGAGGGCTGTGAGAATACCAAAAGTACTTCACGATTGGATGCATGGAATCAGGACCATCAAGAAAAAGCCTGATCGCTGAATCATTCCTTTACAACAGAAACACATAAATCGCCTCATGCCTAAATTCCAATCGCTCTTGAAGCCGCAAGAACCACATCAATCGACCCCCCTCACCCGAAAATCAACGCTCGCACCTCAATACTCTCCCTCCCAGCCCCCTCCTCGCTCCTCGGATCCACAAATGCACTATGCGGCACCCTCGCCCCTCCCTTGGTATCAAAACACTGCAACAACAACCTTTCCTTTTCCTCCATCCCACTCCAATACCACCACCGCTGCCCCTCCGTATACTTCACCGCCGCCGTCTCCCCCGTCCGATCCGGGTACCGATGTTCAATCCCCACCATCGCCTCATCCGGCACACTCGTACTATCCGCAAACGCTAGCGGATGAGCCACAATAGGCGGATTCAACGGCCTCCAAACATTGATGATGCGATACCGTCCTTTGAGCGCTTCCTCCGCCTCCGACTCCGGAAGATGAAACCGCACTCTTTGCGCAGCGGACACGGTGGTTTGATCGATATGCACTCTATTCACCGGCGCCCTCTTCGCTCCCGGCGTGGCGAGCCGAATCGTGTGATCGAATAACAACACCTTCTTCGCGCCCGTCTCTTTCAATAAGAGTTCCTCGACCTCAGGGTAGTAAACCCGCTTTATAGCCTCGTCGTCTTCGAAGGTCGCTCTGTTTGCTGTGCTTTGAATGTTCTGGATGGCGGCGAAAGCATGGGTGTTGATGTTGAAGTCTGCTTCTTGGCCTCGGATGTCGTTGATTGTGACGGCTTGTTCTGTGTCGCTGTAATTCCGTTGTGGGTGGCCTGGCGGGGGTTGTTCGACGTAGTTGAAAGGTTTGGTGGCATCGGAGGGAGGCTGGTAGAAGTTTAGGGTCGCGGTGACGGGGCCGCGTGGAATCTTGATGCTGTGGTGGGGTGTGATGGTTGAGGGAGCGGTGTTGATGGTGGTGGTGGTTTGCGTCTGAGTTGTCATTCTGATAATCGTATAGGAGCTGTGTGATGGCAGTAATGTAGTGAAAGATAAGGGCTCTGTGTGAAAGGCAACTGTGTTGTATTGACGTTATATGATATCCTCTCAACTCAATAGTAGAGTGGAAGTAATTCAACGAGAATGCTCATCGCCACTGTTATATAGAGTTCTATATTTCGTGATCATTCTCTGATTAATCACCCAATGTTTTGTAATCGTCCCCTCTCGTCACCCAAGACAGCAATCCACGTCATCGAGCGTCTAGACGGGGATTAGAAATCGCCTCGGTTTAAGGGGATCACGCCATCGAGCATCCAGATGAGCCAAGATAAGATATGAATGTGACACTATGGTAGAGAACATTATTATTCTCCACGAAATGTTCTCCATGTCTCTTATCGTATGTACATTATCGAGAGCCCTCCGGATATGTTGTTTTCTTCCTCAACGCCAGCGCTAATGCGAATAATGCTCATAGCTCATGAAATGAATCCACGCACGCCCCTGTCGTCTGCAATCCTTGGGTATAATTTTCCGCCTCTTTGAGCGCCTGATAATGCCCTGGACTCCCTTATGCAATGCTCCCTTGAAATGCCGGTATTTTACAGCCACACCACAAACCCCAGCAGGACTCCCAGCAATCCCAAACACATACCCGTCACCTCTTTCCCACCCGCGGTCGTCCCACCTCCTGTCGGTGACACCGATGGCCGAGAGGCAGATCCCGTCGACTTGGACGTAGCACCCGATGCGGTGGCGGCGCTGTCCAGTGTCTGGCCCACACTGGGCAAGGCTGCGTTGCCATTGACGATCCAACCTCCTGCCGTGGAAGTTGGGCAAGCAGGTGGTGAGATGCTTGTGGAAGCGGAATAGTCCGAGAGTTTGACGCCCGTTGGGCTCAGTGTGGCCCATTGACTCCTCAGATTGCCGTAATCCGGTGAGACTGTCATCGGTGTACCGGAACGCGGAAACCCGTCCAACGCAGCCGTTGAAACCATCGGATCGACCTTTGGTCCGTAACTGATGAGGCCATAATCATTCTCTTCCTGTATCCACTCATAGACAATCGTCCCGGACCATGTATCCGCCATCTCTGGGCCCAAGATAGCCGCTTGATCGCTGAATAACCGGGGTCTTGAAACTCTGCAGCCCGTTTCTGAGACGAAGAGGGGAATGTTGTAACCTGTCGCATTCTTCTGAAGCTCCGAGTAGCCGGACCCATCATAGCTAGAGTCGCCGCACCATTCGTAGACGTTGAGGGAATAGAACTCTGCACGTTCGGCATCGTTGTCGCCGCAGGAGAGGTAATTCTGGAGCATGGGGCGAAGGCCAGGAACATCGGCTGGCGGGTGTTAGATACTGCGTTGTAGAATGTGGGAAGGGGAAACGCACCTGCAGAGTATCCGATGGGAATCTTTCGATAACTCTTCGAGTCACGATAGGCTTTCATGTCGCGGACAGCGGCCTTGACATATGGTGCCGCATTAGACACCTCGGCTGAATTGCTGTCAGCAACGGCTTGTGGGCTGGTGGACAACCAATTACCAGTAGTCAGGACCTCATTGCCAACAAAGAACAGAGCAGTGTTGTCGTACTTCTGGAACTCGTCCATGATGGCGGAGAAAGCCGCTAGCTGGGATTGATTCCAGGCGGGAGAATCCTGTAGAATGGCTAATCAGCTGAGGTGTCCGTGTAGTCAGTAGTTGGAAAGATACCGGTCGTATTTGCGTAGGAAAGTCGTCCAGATCGACGAAGAGGTAGATTCCCGCATCCGCAAAGGCCGCCATGCATCCTTGGTGGTCGCCAGCAGGATCGACGTGGTAGACCCGAATGGCGTTGGCGCCCAGGTCTTGCATTTGCCTCGCATCGCGTTTGCACTGGTCGGTGTCGACGAGAGGATCAGTAGGGACTAATTGATAGGCAATGCCTGACGATACGATGAAGGGTCAGCAAAACGGGCCCATCAGCAGAGAGCAGAAAGATGTTGTTACCTTTGATGTAAAATTGATCACCATCGGATGTGAAGAACTTGGAGCCTACAGCCGTGATGGTGGGGGTAACCGCGGAGACTTGGGTGACTGAGAGAAGTAGAGCGGCCCAGCAGGACAAGGCTGGTAGCAACATGACAATCTGGATCTGTGATGCAACCCAGAGGTACGGTCGAAGGTCAATGGCCAGGCTTGAAGTTGGGGTCAAGGAAGTTGCAGTCAAAGCGAGAGGTGGTCAATGCTGCGGGTGAAAGAGCGGCAATCCCATTCACCATGAGTTCCAAGATTGTTGGACACGGCAAGCGAATGGACAGTCTCGAGCGACCAGGGTAGAAAGAGAGAAAGAAGTCTGCTTAGGAAAGAATGGGAACAATTGAGTTGTTACTATGATCATGAAGCCTGCAACTGGAAGAGCTCGTCAAAAGGCTTGGCGGCATGTGAAACTGCCATGCAGGTACCTTGATGCTTAGAGTTTAGCCGCAGCGGATAAGCCTTATCCGATAAGGTACCTTAGTGGGCTTCTATGGTTTCAAAATCTGGTTGTTTTACAGTATCACGCAAAGATACTGCCTTTAGGCGATAATAATTAGAATATGGTATCTGGATTATAGTACCGTTATATACGATAACCGATTTTTATTAGTAACGGTTTTAGGATTCGAAGGGTTACGATATAGTCTAATACCTTTAGCGTTTATATTTTTCGAACGTTCTTTAACAAGAACCTAGAAACCCTATATCCACTGCCAAGCCCGCTAAACCTCGACGTCGGCAAGAGGCTGATTGAAATCTTATTAACGTCGCAAGAAATCAGGCTCCAGAATCGAACGATTTACGAGATTTTCACCCGCGGATACCAGGGGCGGCAATTCAAATGGTATAGTGTCGCTGTATAGTAGACGTTCTTTTTCTGGACCCTGACGTTTGATATTTAGCGCTAAGTAAATATTACGTCCACGATTCTATAGAGTCCCTGAAAGGATTGGTTAAATAAACGAATCTAATTATCTATAGCCGTTTATAGCCGCTATAGCCGCCTTTTCTAATAGGACTTTTAGTAGATAGCTATCTATCGGTTTTTATAGCTATTTTTACTATATATATCGCTTATTATTTCTATAGATAGTTTTTTTCGTTAGTTATTAATATAATTATTAAATATATTTCTATTATTCTCTTTTAATTACTTTATAATAAAAATATCTTATAATATTATAACCGTATCTCTATAACTATATAGAATTAGTTATAATAATTTATATTAGGATTCTTTTACTATTTAGTAGCTCGGATTACGTCTACGGCTATAGCTAGATTCGAATATAACGCCTTCTAATATATAGGGACGTTATATTTTAATAATTTATTATATTAGTTTTATTATCCCGACCTATAGATTAAAGAGATACTATTAAAATAGTAATACCTAATATCTATAAAGGAAATAAAGAATTTTTAAAACTATAGGTTATTTAAATAAATATTTACTTTATATTATATATAAATCAATTTCTAAATAAAATAGTTAAAGTTCTATTTATAATATTATATCTAGAAAAGATTACCTTTAATTAGATATAGCTTCGAATAAAAGATTACTTCGATAACCCGGAAGGATAGAGAGAAAATAAAATATTATAGATCTTTTATACCTTTAGTAATTTTATTATAGCTATAAAAAAAGCTTTCGGAAATAATAATAAGGATAGAATAATAAATAGAAAACTAATAGTTCTAAAATAGTAGAAATCGGTAGTTATCTACGCTATTTAGTTTAGAATATTAGTTTATAAAATAGACTAGAAAGATTTAACTTTAAAAGTCTATTTCTATAAAGGATTCTAGATAAAAATTAAAAAAGCTATAATAGTAATTAAAGAACTAGATTTATTAATAGATTTTAACGAATTTATAATAAGAATCGATACTAAATAATATAAAATATACTTAGATAAATAGACGTTTAGCAAAATAGGACTCGTTAAAAGAAACTCTAGAAGAAATCTAATAAAATTTAATACTACCGAAACTAGAAGATTAAAAACTAAAGTTTATTATTTAAACGGAAAAATAGAATACTTTAAAAAAAATTACCTAACTAAAAAAATAATTAAAATAACCGAATATTTTTTTAAAGTAATAAAAAAATTACCCGATAAATATATAGTAAAAAGCTAGTTAGCCTATTATAATAATATTTACCCTATTTATCTATTAGATAAGGAAGGGATAGAATATTACTTTAAAGAATTAAAGAAAACGTAGAAAATAAAACCGATAATTAATTTTAAACTATATAAAACCGAAAAACCCTTTATAATAACGTTTAAAATTAAAATCGGAAGTTAATAAATAATAGTTTTCGTAAATAGAAAGGAAGATAATAAAATTATAAAAGGATTCTATAATAAAATTAAAAGATATTATTATAGATAAATAATAAATAATAATAGAATCCTCGATATTAAAGTTAAAATAAAATATAAATTAATTAGAATAATAAATTTTATTATAATCGAAAATTTGAAAAGTTATATTATTTTAAAAAATAAATAGAAAAAATCGATTTTAAAAAAATTAATAGAAAAAAGTATCGTCGGTAAAAAATTAGAACTATAAATAATATATTTTCTAGCCTATAAAAATCTCTTATATAAAGAAATAGATAAAATTTCGATAATAAATTATAAAGAGATTAAAGACTTAAATAGATAATTTAAGGAAGGCGGAAAAATTTAGGAAATAAAGATTTAAAAAAATTACTATTATTTCTTCTAGTAATTTACTAAAAAATATAATAAAAATAAAAAAATAATTTAATAATTTTAGATAAATTATATTAGAAATATATATTAGAGTATAGTTAAAGCTATAGATAAAATCGAATATTATAAACTAAGCTAAATAGATTAGAATAAAAAAATATCTAATCTAGTATTTAGTTTTTAATCTAGAAATAAAAAATTCGATTAGTACCTGTTTTTATTATTATAGAATAAAATAGTTACTAAAGAATAAAATTTAGTAGAATTATTAAAAGAACCGGATATAATTTATAATATAGATATATAACCCGAAATATATAAAAATAAATAGTAAAAAAACCTTTTACTAGATTTTTTTTAGAATTCTATATTTTCTATAGATTAAAAAAAGTTAAAATCTTTTAAAATTTAATCTATAGAATTTCAAGCTAATTTCCTATAATTAAAAAGAAGTAAGGCGTTTATATATACAAACATTTCCACGTTAGATCTATATCCGTTTCTATATCCGCTTTTGCGATTAGCGACCGGATTAGTTAGCATCCGAGTTCGTATACAACTATACAATCCAGATATACATTCTATAATCTTTTAAACCGTTCGTGTAGTTCAAAATTCTAACCACTACAAATCTAGATTATTCGAACTAAATCTAGAAATTAATTTAATAGACGCCTTTTACGCGGCTAGTATAAAACTAATAAAGGAATAAAATATAACCGGATTATTAAATTTATTAAATCTAGAAAGTATATATTATTTCTAAATAATAAAATTACTTTTATATTTATTTAAAGCGCGATAATAAATAATAAAATATTTTTATTTACTAAAAAGTCGGTAGAAATCCGATTTCTAGACTAAATATTTATTATAAATCTTTATTTCGAAATTAAAGAAAAATTCGATACGATAGTAAGTTTTAGAATATTTATTAAAAATACTCGCGATATTAAAACGAAATTTATTCTTTTTATCTTTAAAACGTTTTTCTACGCGAGTTAGCGGAAATAAAAAAATAAAAAAATAATATATAAATAGTATTAGATATTAGAAGATTATATAATTTCTAAACCCGAGTATATTTATTATAAATATTACTACCGACTTTAATTTTATATTCTTTTGAAGAATTACGGATATATAGAAAATAAAAAAAAGATATTATAATTTCTTTTAACTAAATATAATAAAAAGATTTTAGTCGATTTCTTTTTTAAAAATATATAATAAAGATATTAATAAAAAAAAGAAAAAGAAAAGGAAAAAAAGACCTTTTTATATCCCGCGGACGGTTTTTAAACTAGATAAAAAGCGATATAGAAGGGACCGTATTATATTTACGACTCTATAGAATCTTTAGAAGGATTAGTTAAATAAACGAGCCTAATTATCTATAGCCGTTTATAGCTACTATAGCCGTTTTTTCTAATAGGACTTTTAATAGATAGCTATCTATCGGCTTTTATAGCTATTTTTACTATATATATCGTTTATTACTTTTATAGATAGTTTCTTTTATTAGTTATTAATATAATTATTAAATATATTTCTACTATTCTTTTTTAATTACTTTATAATAAAAATATTTTATAATATTATAACCGTACTTTTACGGCTATATAGAATTAGTTATAATAACCTATACTAGGACTCCTTTACTATTTAATAGCTCGAACTACGTCTACGGCTGTAGTTAGGCTCGAGCGTAACGTCTTCTGATATACAGAGACGTTATAGTAAAAGATTATATACCCGGTAACGGCGTAACCTGGACCGTATAAAGAATCTAAACTGTCCTATATAGAAAACGTTTATTTTTCGTCTCTCTCTTTAGGCGCTCCAAACTATTTGAACGTTGTAGGTAATAAACCGTGTATAACCGTATCTTAACCGTATTCCAAACCCTGCAAAGCCCTCTAAGGTAAATGCTTCATCCCAAAGAAGCATAAGGCTTGTGGCGATATCCTCTGCTTGGCGTAGGCTGACTACCTTAGCAAGCTTAGGTCGTCACACATTCTTCTACCGATCTGAATAACAACAGTCCTTCTGGGGTCCCTCCTTTAGTCCAGAGAGGCAATGAAGCACACGACCAGGTCACATCTGTGTCAAGACCCTGCCACGTCACCGGATCAAGTATCTCTTCTCATTGACACTCCAAATTGCAAGTAGTCAAATCCTTTGCCAATCCACGGATTGAACGCAGGGCACACTTATGTGAAAACGTCCACTACTACTGAAGCCAACTCCTTCGGGCAGATCTGTTCTTGTTCTGGATTTGCCTCAGGGCCCTCCTGGTAGGTGCTCTCGAGAGGTCAAGAAGTCTCATAATCTGTGAAGCCAGCTCTCTGCCCCTTTTACATGCATCCTGGTTGGGTCCAAATGCTCGCATCCTGCCAAATCTCGCCATCCCTGTCGGATTCTCTGAGCTACTTCCCTTTCACCCCTTCTTCCAAGAGGGTTCAGCTTTTCATGCATCGGCGGGGTCACGTAGCTTCAAGGGACGAAATTCTACCCACCGCAGCGTGGCTGGAGAATAGGAAGAAACAAACTCTGGAACCGTTATAACGGGTTGGCGTGCCTGCCAAATATGTCAAACTTTCTAAAGTAACAGAATCATACGAAAACACTTGTATCTACAATTGTGATGCTGAGAGAAACATTAAATGGAATCCGTACCAGTCAGCTTTCCGCCTCATCTTTTCCTTTTAGCCGCACGGACAACTGACTAAGGCACCGCGATGACACCGGCGCGGAGACTAAAGGCTCTGTTACCGCTGAAACGAACCCTGAAGGATTAGTCGGTCACTGGGCATTTGCCAGTCGACTACAGGAGGCTCAACGTCCGGCACTGAACCGACCAAGCCAATCACTGTTGAGATGAAGGTCATGACCCTCTGCATCCGCACTGGGAGGAAGATATCGACACGCTTTGTTATATGCGCTCGCGCTTGCCATGGAAACGCTGCCTACCAGTGCCCCCGAATGACCCTTTTGCCGCATCGGATCGCCACGGTTCAAGCGCAGCTACGATCGAGGCTGTGGAGGCCATAAATGACCTAACGATGCGGTCATCCATCGCGTTATTTCTTGCACTGAAAATGCACATGTATATTTGTATTTCCAGCGCAACTGCGGATCGCCATGGAACTATCACCCTGACCAGAGTTACAAACCGTTGAAATGCTGTCCAACCCCGTACTGTGTACTCTCCTATATCTATCCGCCTTTGGAGCAACTGCGAGCATTTCCTACAGTACAAAATCGCTGCCAAGCGTTCTCGCCAGACCAGCAGACAATGCAGAGTACTACTGCACCTCATCGCCAAACTGGACGACCACCACATGGGACACGAGGGACTGCCTCGGAGCAATCCAGCAAGTTCAGCATCTCGAATTTGAAACCAAGCGTATCACTGTCTATGAATTCGTCGAGGCTGGCGCACCGCAGCTCTCTCCATTTTTCTTTGGCCAAGCAACCCCCCGAAAATACGTATACAGTAAGCAATTCCGTCTGCACCTGACAACGCATTCAGAAGGAAGCTCATGCTCGCAGATAGTTGCACCTTGAGTATCGCCATGATGAACGATACCAAAATCCAACCAGTCGAGAGGGTAGGCCAACTATCCGTACAAACGAACAAACGACCGACTTATCTTGATGATTAGCTACTTCCGCAAAATACAACCCACCACCTCGACGACAATTCTACCTTCGCAAAGACGGACTTCACTACCTATCAAGATGTGTGGTATGCCTTCCGACAAACATACCTGCTTTGTGCCCAAGAATATCAGGTGCCTGGATGGATAGCGATCGGTAGGACCATTTTCACGTGTCGGAGCATGCTGGATTCGTCACTTTTTCCAAGCTGCTGGACTTGAGGAGTGAAAGTCAGCTGACAAGACAACTCAAGGCAATGACTTGTCCATCGGTATCTTCCTCCATGCCACCAATAGCACCATCGACCAACGTATCAATGGCACCGAGCAGAATACCACTGTTGCCAACTCTCTGCCCACCGGTTGGGCATACCTTGGCTGCAACTACGGCTCTGCGTATAGCACATCGATCGTCCAGAGCTGGGCAGGTGAAGGACTAAGCCTTGCAAGGTGTGCGGAATACTGCGATGACTATCAGTATTTTGGTGTTAAAGCTGGCAGCGAGTGAGTGGGCCGCTTTTGCAAGACGACATGATGACACAGGATGCTGACCCGAGTGTGGTAGGTGCTATTGCGGTATTAGAACCTTCATCACCTATACAGCCACTGGAGGTGAAATGGCATGCAACACTTCCTGCAACGGCAATGCGACGGAGATATGCGGTGGTGTAGATTCGATGAGCATTTATCAGAATTACACCAACCGAACCTTCGTTCTGCCTTCCTGGGGCGTGAACAACGGGTGAAATGGGCCGAGAAGACTGCATAGTTGGCGTTCGGATGTACTACGAAGCATGGGGGAAAGGGAGGCGTATGTGTGTTGTCGTGCCTCTGGGCAGCTCGTGATAGTAAGGTAAGAACTTGACGTCGAAGAAGTTTCGTCTTGGAAATTGAAAGCCGGTATACTTAGCCATAACCCACCAAGCGGTCAAGTGGACTGGACCACAATGTACATGTCTTTGTAATTTCCCTTCCCACTGGCGCCACCGTCCCTGCCTCCCTACCTTACACAGCAGCAGAATGAAGTTCTAACAACCTACTCCCAGACAGGGTTAGCGCCATATCGGACTTTTCGCATGCCAAGCCCGATGCCTCGTCACTCGTCATAATTTTGGCAGATCGACGAGCGTGAGCTGAGCCCACTCTTCCTGCGATTATGGTTCCAAACCTCTCTACTGGTCACTTCAGAAGCTCCTAAGCTTGATAAGGCGCTCAGCTAAAACCCCTCGTATCAGAAATCCTCGTGTCATTCCACAGTTGGCTGGTTTTGGTTGTCCACAGAGCCAGTGCGCTCACGCGCTAACCGAAAGTCTTGAGCTTTCTAGCCAACACACTCGTTGCTCTACTCATTTCACCGTCTGAGACCTCTCAGATCCATAATAATAACCTCACCAGCCGGACGAGAACATGACTGCCTACCTTCCTTCTCCACAACCCAACGGGGGCCTCACTAAGGCCTCCGAAGTCGCCAGCATTACCACCCACATGCACCGTCATTCACACACGCCTCCTCCTCCTCCAACACTATCCAAGCGAGACAAACGTCGAAACGCCATGATCGAAAGGCTTCGAGATATTGAGGACGGCTTTGCTGGTAATCGAGACTTCTACTACCGCCAGCAGCTTCAAGCCTTGCAGCGCGATGCCAACATCATCACCTACGCCGCCCCATACCGGAATCAACCCTTGGACGAGCTGAACGACGTCATCGATCCGGATGAAAATGTACCTATTATCGGCAATCGGGGACATCACCATGGGGGAACAATGGGAAATGGCGAGAGGCAGCCCAAGGCTGGCAAGTGGGCTCGAGGCTTCATCGAGCAGGTGAACAACGCAATGGAGGATCGAGATACCCAACTATCCTTGATTGTAGTACGTGGAATGGTCCCCATCCGCGTCAATTCCGCGACCGGCATTCTGAGATCGACGTTGACTGACAATCTTGCGCAGGACCGGCACAATTTCCGCATTCGTGAGCTCAAGGAGGACTACGAATACGCGGTCACCGTGGCGGACAAAGAACACACATACCTTCTCAATATCCTCCGCACACGTCTTACACAAACTATCGAGCAGAAACGGGCCGCCTTGCTGAAGGAGAGGGATAAGTTGGATATCTCCGACATTTCTTCCTCCCTCCTGAACCCAACGCATTTCGTTTTCCCCAGCTCCACTAGTCCTGGAGGTCCTCAGAGCAATCGCAAAACCAGGCATGGCCGCCATCGGTACGACGTTGACGACCTGGGGGAAAACAAGAGGAAAAGAAAGCTTCCCACAGACCCTGATGAAGGTTCGCCAGCTCCAACAAGCAGGAACCTTGACGCTGAGGCACCTGCTATTGGGAAAGAACCTGTCACGAAGGTCGAGTCGCACCAGTTATTCGCGACACCTCCCTCCATGGGTCTTCTGTTTAGTGACAAAGAACTGGTCATCACGAACCAAGAGGCCTCATACGCCGCATTGCAAGACATACTCGCAAAGCGCAAAAAGAGCACCAGACTACAGTCCTTCGACAAGGACTCGGTACGGAAGATAGAAGCAATGACTACCAGGATGGACCGATCACAAAAGCCGAGCAAGAACGGCAACCGTTTGTCAAGACCGAACGGGTCGACAAACCCTACAACAGCCAACGCCTCCGACGACGAAGACAACCCAGACATCATTCCCTCACAGATCGACGGGGCCGACGAAGGACTCTCGGACGACATCTTCCTCACCGCCCCCGCCATGGATCGCACCGCCAACTCCTCCATTCATGCCACGCGCTCTACCCGCAATATCAACCCTCTCTTCCCCAACAGCAACTCCCCCCTCCAATCCCTTGGTGGTTTGGCCGGCCGCGCGTCCGCGATCAAATACATGGGTTCCTACAACAAGGAACGCAAACTGGGCCCCGACGAGTACAACCGGGCCCCACCGTTGACGGATCAGGAAGTGGAAGACGATTTGGCGCTCATCGCCGCGGCGGTGAAGGAAGGGGAGGCAAGTCCTGGGAAGATGAACCTGAAGTTTGTCGAGGATTTGGGGACCGAGGTAATGGATTATACGAACGATGGGAGCGGTGAAGGAGCAAGTCGGAGGGGGAGTCGGGACTCCTCGGCCACGGCGTAATATCAGTTGCTGCCCTTGGTGATATCCTTGAATCAAACTTCACTATTACTACTCTCCCTGCGGTATAGCATCTCGCGAGGCTGATATCGTAACGTTCTGGGAGGTGATGTATTCACCAAATTCGTATGAGTAATATTGGTGTGGAAGCAGTGATGTTCAGATGAACATTCATTCAACCTTTCGGCTCATACAAGCATTCCCTAGCGCCTCGCCAGACTTGCTCCAATATATGACGATTTGGTAAGAGTTTCTGCCAGCAATGTCAGCAACACGTCATAGACCGCCTTGCGTCGTGAGATCCAGAGACAAGCAGGAGCTGATGCTTCAACCCAGCTTTCGTCATATACACCAACCTCCTATTCATAATAACATCGAAAAGTGACCCTAACAACCGATACACCGTCCGCCAATTGAAACCGGACATACAACCCCCAGGAACAGGAAAGGGCAACTGAACTTACAGGAAACACCACCACCGCCTCGCCCTCCCCCTCCACAACCACACAAAGATAAAATCTGACCTCGAACCCTCGGAAGGCTTCATGGATGAAGATATCGCGGATCTGGGACGTTGGGATGAAGCGGGAAGTTGCGGGGAGGAGGTAGGAAGAGGAGAGGGTGGTAGTTTGGATGCCCAGGGTACGGAGAACGAGGAGGGATTCTTCTGTTGGGGAGAATCAGATTGGGGTGTTGGGTGAAGGGATAATGTGATGGGGGGATGGGGAGAAAGAAAAGGGGAAGATTTCTAGGGGAGTGTTTGAAATAATAAATTGATGGAAAGGAGATGATGAGCCCCTAGAACCTTTTTACTGGCAAGAGTTGCAAGAAAGGGGCGGGCAGATATAACATTCACCCAGTCCATTGAACATCTTCATACCGCCACTGAAACCTCGTTGACGCGAAAACATAACTTACCGGTATGATACCTGCTCGTCACCAAGAACCCTCCCACCAGCACAAAACCCACAAACCACGACATCGATACATCTCTCACATAATCATACCCCCACCCGAATCCCGGTCCCAACGGTTCTTGAACATCCACAAACCTCAAAGCTATTGCAAGTAATATCAAAGCCCCAAGCAAACACCTGAGTAGAAGGATGAGGTATTGCAGACATTGTGAGCGCAGAGTAAGGGGAGGAGAGGCGGTGGAGACTTTGTACTCAATTGTCGTGGAAGAGGGGCCGCGGATTGTGAAATGGCAGTTGGGAGGAGGCATTGGGGGGAGAAGGGTATTGTATCAGCTTTGAGAGGGCGAGCAGTGTTATCTCATTGGGGTGTCCTCATAAGGCTGAAGGTCAGGAACAATGATCCCTGCGCCGATCAAACGTCTGTGGCGCTAGTGGCGATGCGGAGCTACTAAGACAAGTATTTCCACTCTACTTTTCTTCCACACTTCCTCGCCGACACCGACTCCAACCCCTCTCTTCACCGCAATGCCCTCGCCTCCATCCTCGAATTGCCACGCTACTCCTCCAGGCTCCTCCCACCGCCACACTCACAGACCCTCCCACTCACGCTCCCGTTCACGTTCCCCAACCCCCCGCCGCCGCAACGATGATCATCGGCCCAAAGTCAGCACAGGCGGGTTTCGTTGGAAAGACAAATTAAAAGACACAGATAGATACGATCGCCCGGATGAGCGGAGGCTAGAGAGGGGATATCGGGAACGGGATCGCGATGATAGATACCGGGATCGAGACGGGGATCCAGACGATCGCAACGGGTATAGAGATGGGGATCCGAGAAGGCGGGAGAGGGATGTGGATGGGTATCGAGATCGAGATCGAGATCGAGATCGGCACGGAGATAGATACGATGACAAGGACCGCTACGACGATCGCTCCAATCGCCGTAATGAGGATGAAGCACCGCGAGACAGAAGACGAGCCAGAAGCCCAACTCCTCCCGTTGCAGACACCGCCTCTACAACTACCAAAACACCCAAAGAACCGAAATCTAAGAAGGCTAAAGTCCCCAAAATCGCCCCCACCGCCGAGCCCATGATCATCGTCAACGTCAACGATCGGCTCGGCACTAAGACCGCTATCCCTTGTCTTGCGAGCGATAGTATCGGTAAGTCCTTCTCTTTCTTCTCCCCTATACCCCATTTCCCCAACGACTCTCATCCCAATTACGGTTCTCAGCATGTGGCAATGCATGCATGGCTAACCATAGAAACAGGCGATTTCAAGAAACTAGTAGGCGCTCACATCGGACGAAAACCGCACGAGATCATGTTGAAACGGCAAGGGGAGAGGCCATTCAAGGATATACTGACGTTGGAGGACTACGGGGTTAGTCATGGGGTGCAGTTAGATTTGGAGGTTGATACTGGGGATTGAGTTTGGAGGGAACGTGGAAAGGGAGTAATGAGGTATGAATAGTCAAGATACCCTTGTTGTTTGCACCCCTGTGCGATCAGCAGATCTATGGTACTGAGTCTTGACGAGAAGCTATAGATCTTTAACCATACAACCGTACTAGGATCGGTGTTAGTTGTGGTTCACCTTCTCATTCAAATCCTGACAATCAGATAAGTACTTGGAAGAGTACATGTGCATCCTAGAGAGGCTCGATACTGACATGAAAGAAAGCTGCATAGGCTTGTCGTGCTTCGAGAAACATCCTGCGGGTGTGGTCAGCATCGAGAACGGGGTCCGGTGCTGAGCAATAAAACACTCATACCAACCCTCTTCCAAGCAAACTCAACGTCATGATTTCCAACCCACACCTCACCCCAGCCTCTTCATTCTTCGCCTTCGAACTGGACATACAAGTAAGGGCTTTTCCATCCCATCATTATGACGATCAGTCACGCTTCTTCTGCAACCTGTACCATTCATCAAGCTCAAACTAAATTCCAGTACACCCTTGCGACCGACGAAACCTCCCATAAGGCCATCAACTGGCCTCGAGCACTCTCCCTGTTCCAGAAACTCACATCAAGCCCCTTTCCTCCCTAAAACCCAACAAGACGAGGCCCCCAGCATCCCTCTGCGTCTTGTGCAAAAGATATGGCACGTTACTGTAAGTTGATGCTGGTCTATTCTACACGACTTATCAGGTGGATCACTACTGGCTTTCAAGCTTTCAACCTGACTGGCAGGACATAATCAAACGAGGCGACGAACGTCACGCCGCAGTCCATGAAAAACGTGGCAAGTTGACAACAGGTAACTCCGAAGTTTCTCCCGTACCTCAAGTAACCGATCACGCTATCCCAGCGAGCCGCATCCATGTATCCCAGAACTCTCCAATACAAAATCCTTAAACCCAACACCAGCTAGAACATATAACCTAAAACACCAAGCCCAGCGGATCTTCGCTGCTCAAAGCCCACCCATCTTGGATTTGTCCTGTCCCGTTACCATACTATTGTAGTAAACCTCATCTCCCTCCCCACGAAAGCAAAAACAACACAATCCATCCCCCCATCCATTCCATCTCCCAAATCGCTCTTTCAACTTTCCACTTCCATAACACCCACCAACCTTATCACTTCTACCCCCTTCAAACCCCCCCACAACATCAACTCCTCATTCCCTGCAGCTTAACCAACATCACCTTCAGCCCCCACTGGTACCTATCTCCCTCACTCGACTTCCCCCATCACCCATCAGTGGCACATGTATTTCTAATAATCATCGCATCGCATCCGTTCGATCACGGCATATATCAATATCGACTGCTTTTACGCGACGATGGAGCTTGTTATAAGCCGTCAATATATATATCGTTACAGAAAGGCGGCCAGCTGTCGTGTCAAGACCACCAACAGCGAACCGAGGAGAGGGCAAAGTAAGTTTCAGGAGTTAGGCACGAGAGGCGAAGAGGAAATTAAATGGGTAAGGGTATTTGATATCAAAGCTCAAGCAACCAACGCGCTCTCTTCCACGGCACTGTGGCCTGGAGTAAAGAGTTCGAGATACTGGATGATAGTGCTGGAGCGGGTTGAGTGATAAGGCGAGTGATGTTTTCACAGTCAATGCCCCAAGTTCGCATTCAATACCCCATACTACAAAACAATTATCCGTCGGAACAGGGGGTCTTGATTGGAGGAAATGGGGATGATTTGTAGGAGTCAAGGATTGACGGAGATGTTATTCATTGCTTTCTACATTCCCGAGACACTCGAATCTTTTACCTGAATCTATGAGCCTGATCTTATAATTTATATCCTTAGTCACATAGTTCATGCGAACAGCATTGCTATCTCTAATCCCTTTTCATCTCCGGCCCAAATTCTCGGAACCTGATTTGGATATCTATCGAGCGCGTTGTCGTTCTCTCGCTGTATTGCTATACGGGCAAAATCTTCCCATCCATCGCATTCATCATGTGGAATTCCATACCTTACATGGGTTTCCGTCGTTTGGCGGAAGGAACTGCATGTGTTGAAGTATTTCAGGGGCGTGGCCCAATCTGAATTCTGACAACGAGCTTCGTCGTACCGTGGTGGATCTTGTGTACCTTCGAAAGTGACCCTTGTGGTTTGCATGTGAAACGATGTGCTGGGAGAATTTGTTTGGCGGGCGTATATGTACTTCAGATTCTGCGGAGAGCGATTGTTTGTCTGTAACCGGCTATCGGAACTCAGTTTCATTTTTTCAAGAAAGAAGAAAATCACGTCAGACGACGGTGCAAAGGACGGGGTTCAAAACACACCTGCACGTGTTGTCCTCCGGTGGACCCAAACATTATATTCGAGTGCACGCTGCTGAGCTTGCAGTCCGTGTTGCGGCACAGTCATCGGGACGGGATCGCATCTGTGAGGATATTCGTAGATGCTACACAATAGCCCGCAGTCCCTGCAGACATGGTACACTTTGCGTTGATGGACAAGGCGGTCGCCAGGTTGATAGATAAATATGCTCCGTAAGGGCGCACTGCAAGCAGATCCGACTAGTGGCGTGATCTCCGCCCCGGCACTTGCGTCCGCGGATTTCGTCGTCGGCGAAATGATAGGACAGTGGGAACTGACCGCAACTGTAGCAAGGATAGCTCGACCGATTGGGCCATGGGTCTTTTTCCTGGCTTCGGAGTTGAATCGGACGGTCATCACGTTTGCTTTGGCCTCTCGGAATCTCGTACTCGTCTTACGAAGTTTGAGATACTCAGGGTATCGACACGACTCCAAGATCATCAGGTTGAGTTCGGCCGGTAGGCTGTTGATATCGGTTACCTGTGGAGGTATTATGGCTGGCGGCAGGGTCTCGATGCCGATTACACTTGGAGGCAAGACAGCTGGCGGCAGATGGCTGATGTTGATAGTCGTAGGACGAACTATGGCCAGCCATGTTCGCTTTACGGCTTTCACCTGGGCGCGATTAGTGACATGACTGTGTAGGTCGTGGGAGGAAAAAGTGGTTACCAATCGTGAAAGGCGGTTTCCCATGATCGTTTAGATTCGGTGGGGAAGGTTGTGCGGAAACAAGGCAATAGTCAAGAATAAGATTGGTTGAGTATGATATGGTGTAGCTGGTGAAAAGATACATGCTGAAGGCTTTACCATTTATATCGGAATCTTTAGTTAATTTGTTTTGGTTTTGGTGCCCGGTGAACCAGTGGTTCGGTGAGCAAATCAAGCGTTGGTATACCAGCATTGAATATACGGTAGCAGAACTTATACCCTAGTTCAGTTAACGTAAATAACGGTTCTTTCTATAGAATTTCAATTTAAATTTGCTCAGCAATATAACGTATCCTTCTACCGATAACTTAACCAACGTAGAAATTTTTACAGATAAGTATGCCTCGCAGTTATCGCTTCTTCTTCTTTTACCAGCAATATAAGCCCTGTAATACCTAAAACCCCTTACGTACGTATATACTCCCGCAATAGCTATACCGCAGCTAAACCAGACGATAGTACCTTTATCCGTAATAACTATACCTACCTTCGAAGACGTCGACTACCTCGTTATAGCCAGAGTAACCTATTTCAACTTCGATAAAAATTTCCTCTTTACCGCCCTTAAAACGCGCTATCCGACCTCCCTACCGCCTTTTAGTCTAATCGACCGGGTAAAGCTTCTAGCTGTAGTAGCTAGCGTACTAGCTAGCGACCCTATAGCTAGCGACCGTCTTAAAGCTACGTAGGCTAAAGAGTACCTTAACAGCTTAGCGGAGCGTTTAGGTGCGGGTTATACGATAAGTATAGACGAGGCGACGACTATTCGTAATTGCTTCGCAGTATAGTAGGTAGATATAGCGGAAATATTAGAAGCTGATAATTATATATAACGTCGAGGAAGGAATATATAGTATTTAAATATAGTAGAGGATTCGTAATCGCGAATAAAGAAGGAAATAGTTAAATAGAAGTGATTGACTGCGCTGCAAATCTTGCCTGACGAACTGTATACCTTTGGCTGTAAAAATTTCTTTGCACGTGAAATGCAATAATCGTTGCCGTATATAACGTTGATAAAACACACATGTATATATGAAAACTCAATATGACCCCAGACAGGAGCCCCCCAGGGGGGAATATCGGAATCTTAAACCTAGAGCAGGCTTATTATGAAGACATTTCATTGAATCAACGAGAAGCGTAGGCCACAATTGCCACGATTGGGAACAAAGTAAATCAGGTTTGCTTTGCGACAGCTTGGAATTCGGAAAGGGTCAATTTGGTTTGTACATTGTAACTTTGTTGTGTGGATACCCCATCCGCAAAGGAGTAGTACAAACGTACCTCAGGCTTTTGCATGGCGTCCAGATAACTGCTACAGATATGTAAGGAAATGCAAAAAGGCTTTGGAACAAGGATTATCATTTTTCCTTGCCGTCAAAATATCTTGCTATGCCAATGGCTACGAAGTCCACGTAGTTTTTGATCCTTTCGAGGAGGATACCGCAATATGGCTCGCAAGTCTTGGATCCTGATACAACTGCCGCAGGAGTCATCGTAAAGAGAAATGATGTGATGATGCTGCAATTGAACGGTCGTCTCGTCCGATTCTTGCTGTGGAGCACATCTATATTGCTTCCGACTGGAGCAGAACATGATGAGAATCAAGACGGTCGTCTGAAAAAGACAAGGGATATACGAGATAAGGACGTAAAACCAGTAGAGTCGTTTCTTTCATATCCGATCATCTGACTCAGGCCAGCAAAGGTAGGAGTATCATCTACTCATGAGTAATCCGCCGAACCCTCTGAGTTCCAGTAATCAAGTTTCTCAACAGGTCGTCACAACCGAAACAATTGCGGGAATACGGCTGTCGTCGGTCATACCTTCGTAAGACTATCTAGACGGGATGGTCGAGGGCGGCCCAGACGACGCCTCAAAATCGCCAGGAGGATTATTTTCGAGGCCTTGCTCGCTCGAATGACAACATGTGGTGCTCGGTTCACTTGCCCTTCAACGATCTGGAATCGATTGAATCAATCCTACTGATTGTACAATTCTTTGGAATCCCCCCACGTGAACGGGTTAGGATCCGAGCCCACAAGAGGACCTGTAAGTTTCTTCCTCTTCAACAAGAAGTGTATCTGTGGATTCTATGAGAATCGCCGACTCGGTAATAGGAGCCTAGCCAGGGTCGCTCCATGTGTTCTTCTTCAAACAGGTCCCATCCCAAATCTGCGATAGCAGACTGCTTGTGAAGAAGTTGAATATTCTCGAACTCTCCCCTCCACAATATTTCCATAGCTCCAAAGATGTAGTCGGTATGCCATTTGTCGATCACATTAGGTAGGTCCATGGTAAAGTGTGATACTCGGAAAAGATCATGGCTGAGATCCGTAACGCGTGGGATGGAAGCGTACCCAAGGTTCAGGATGAGCTTTATCTTCGAATCGCCATGTGGTCGAGAGAAGAGTGAGATGATGGCCTCAATAGCAGGGTTAATGTCATCAACTTCTCCTTCCGGGTTGCTATATGATGGGCCAGCTAAATGAGGATGGCGGGGAGACAAGTGAGCGCCGTCTCGCAAGGTTTTGTAGCTCCTGCTGCTTATCTTGAGACGACTACCATCTGGAAATTGCCATTCCTTCGGAGGAGAGCGGACTGATATCTCTAGGCTGGAGAGACTGTCTCGGTTTTGGTGTCCGATTTGGTGCAGCCATCATATTGATACGATAGTATTCATGGTCGCCAGAGAAGCAGAAGGTGTTCTTGCGATAGAAGACAAAAGCAACATCAGCCGCTGTGCTCCTGCTGCAATGAAGAAGACTAATGAAGATGGCGCGAATATTGGGAGCTCTTGCTTCGCGATTCCAAGCATATCTTGGAGCTCTGAGTAACGGTGCTCCATTTTCCGGCTCTGTTGTGATTAAGGCTGACCATACGACAATGGGCGTCGAGGAGACGAGACATCGTAAGTAGATGTTGAAGCGGATTTCTGTCGGTAAGATGAGCAGCTTGGATTGCTTTACAATTGTAAGCAGTGGCTTCGGCACATGGTGATGGTGGATCATCGATGTTGGACCAGATTCGAGCCAGACCCATGCCGAGAGTTCAAACTTTGGAGTCGAAGATTGATACAAAGGAATGCAGTGGCAAATTTGGCTGCTGTGAGTGTGCAAATTTTCCAAAGATCCAAGATAAGAACAGGCATCCGTTGGCGTGAATACGTCCGTTCGTCCTGATGCATGAAATGGGAGTTGGTAGGGCATACCCTACTGGTGCTATCCAAATTCACATACAAGTCACTAGGTACCTTACAAGGGTATGACACCACTAAATATAATATTATTATTTAAACCAGAAGTGATATCGTGAAATATGAGGAATCGTTAGAACGATGTCATCCTTCGAGATACCGGCTAATGAGATGTCCGGGGCTCACACCGCAACAATGTCGTCCTTCTCAAGTCAAATCAGTACACGCGTATCAATAAGTTAGGACTCCATGAAAACACGTCTTCCAACTTATATTCAAGTGGTTTTACCGCCCAGACTCCACTAATATATACCGTTGTGCTCATCATTCATTGATGTTTACATACCATCCACCCACATAGCACCACCCCAACACACCATTGCCCCTTCTCGTAGAATGCCACAAGCAGGCCGCATAGCTCACTTACAGTGCATATCATTCCAATTCTCGGTAAATCGGCGTACAACCCATCAACTCCGCTGCCAGACCATTTTTCGTCTGCACCCCGCGGTCCTCGCCCGCGAGTTCCGCTGGAGGTGCATCGGAACTGAGTTCCGATCTCAACGTACCACTCCTTTCGGGCGCATGGGGGTACATCGGTGGATCGCTCTTCTCGTTGTCATGCGCCGGCTGTTGATATATTGAGTCCTTCTTTTTCATTTCTGCGGAAGTTCCATCTCCAACAACCGGCTGTGGCGCCGTGTCGAACGTATCCAAGCCTCGTCGCCGTCTCTTGCGGCGAAGGATAAAGAACCATAGCGCAATAGCCAGAATGACTACCCATCCCACGGCACCAACGGCTATCCCTGCGATCGCGCCCTTACTTAACGCAGCGGGTTCAGGTGGGGGCAGCGGAACGGGTGCAGGTAGTAGGGTAGCTGGAGCAGTGGCACTGGCGAGTATCGCAGAACCAGTTGTGGTCTGCGTGGTATTGGGGTTGATGATTGTGGGTTCGCCGTCCTTGATCCAGACGCCATTGCCGTGTTCGCAGCAAGTGGTATTCTTGTGGCCGCAGCAGTAGGAAAGGTCCGGACACTGCGTGATAGTGCTGTCAGAGTCCCTTCTTGGGACTCCGTGCTCGTCTATGGAAACGCCAAATTAGTATCCCGAATCGCAAGCCATAGGAGGGGAAGACTAGGGCTGACGACATACTGATTCCATCGATGCACAGCTTGACGCAACTTGGCGATTTCCAGGTGGGGTCTGTGCAGGATTCACGCCAGATAGCATCACCGCTTTGGCAAAGGCCGTCTTTGCGCGGGATGTCGGGTGCTACTCGGTTGTTTGTAGCGCAGCACATCTGGAAGTCGTCGAGGGAGGAACCGAAGCCTGAGGGCTGGTAGTCGATACCGTGGGAATCCCATAGTATCGAATTACGGTCGGTGGAATTAGGCAGGTAGCAATTGGCGGAGACGAAGGTAAGGGTGTGCAAAAGGATGGTCGTCGTTGCTACCAGGCTGAATCGCCGGCTGCCCAGTCCTGCTGGTGGCATCTTTGCTGTAGTCCGATGTGGCGATCACGGTTGACAGGGAAGGGAAGGTCAAAGTGCAAACACATGTTGGTTCTGTGGGCGAAGCATCACCTGTTGGTCGTGATCCCGTAGGAGTCCGATCTTGAGAGATTCTCGAGGGAATCGTGTTAGTCTTCACCATGCGGCACAGCAACTCGCTTTGATCGGCAGTCATGCTGGACATTAGTGGGGAAGATGTCGCAGATCAGTATCGAAACCTCCAGACGGGTCTTCGGGACGGGAACCCCCCAGGACACGCGCATCGTTGACGGATAGACTATTTCGGCTTGCATCAGCGGATAGATTGAAACACGGGGAACAGATATGGATTGAAATACATACGGAGCTCTCGCGAGAGTCAATTTTTGATGTACTCTCGAGCTCGTAGATGGCTACAATAGCGCGTTCCGATATTGAATACCCAGCAATTCGACAGAGGTCTAGGCATGCTAACTTACGTATTTGAGAGACGCACAAAGGAGGTGGAAACGGCGGATGTGTTTCGTGTTTAGCGAAAGTCCCGTCCCGAAGAAACAGAAACGCCATGTGCATCAAAAGCGTAGATCCGGCGCTAAAACTGTTCAGTCGACCATCTCTGCTTCAGAGGCAAAGAATTGTCCTCCGAGCTTTTTATATGTACGTAGGTGTAAGCCGAGAGGAAGAAGGCATCTGCGGTTGAGGCAAAACAACATGTTATGAAAACATGCAGGCTCACAGTAGGGAAGTCCTGAATCAGTATCAAACGTCTTTTGCATTCGTCATAGACTGGCCACTGCTCCTATCGCGTCATCAGCCCCGATCGATAAACACAATATCTGCGAGCTACCCTGGTGAAGCTGTATTTACGGTCCGTCCAAAGACCGATAACCCTTTCATACGGGTGCAGAGTTACACAGGTTTGTGGGGGAGACTTATTGCTGTATTGAACAAGGCGGGCGTCTTCCATAGCCGATGTCGAAAGTATGCTGGACAGCTCTTGCAGCGCTTGTGCGAGCACGCGGGATGAAACGCTCTGCGAGCTTTGCACTTATCGCGTCTCGGTCGATGGTCGGAGCCATCCAGATCAATAGCGGGGCTTTCGATGTCAATTCACTGGCAATCTAAACACCATTGACGCGGCGAGTGACTTTCTGGCCTTCTCTTCTCCTTCTTCATGGCTCTTGAGCCCGGGAAGCAGAACGCCGAGAGAACAAGGAGGCCTTGCCGCGCTTCATCCCCTTAACGCTTCTCCATTCCATGGACAGTCCAGCAATGATAGACGCACAGGAGATGCCAAGCGCGATGTAGTAGGTCTGTATGATGGCCTTGTTGTATGCAACGAGCACTTCCGGTAGGTCGCTTGGTGAAAAAATAGACCTGAGGGCTGTTGCTCCCGTTTCAATAATCGCGCGAGGGTCGATGTCGGGAAAAGATCTGAGGTTGGAAATCAAATTGTTTGACAGCACATTCTGGGCGGCAGACAGGGAGATCACTCCACCCAGGCTCTGGCCGAAGAACATCAGCGATACACCTATTGGGGCATCGTGCTTGTCGAGGACGCGTTGTGCTGCTGTACTGCTCGGCTGCATCCCGCAACCTATACCCCATCCAACGATGATCTGATATCCGATCCAGTATGGGGCAGTAGTATGGACTCCAAACGTCGAGCAAAGGCCCGCGCCGATGGACATTAAACAAGAGCTGAGGACCAAGAACGGAGTGTAGTAACCGATGGCGGTCACAAGGCCACCCGCTGAGATGTTACCCGCAACAAGTGACACCACCAAAGGCAGCATCTGGATACCCGATCTGATGGCACTGGACCCAAAGATGGCTTGGAAGTAGATCGGCAAGAAGTAGATCCAGACCATCATGACAGCCCCAAGGCAGAGCGAGTAGAAGGCTCCGGCGGCGACACTGCGTTGACTGAGAATGTGCAGTGGTAAAGTTGCATTTCTTTTTGCGTGAATTTGCGTCCAGAACCATGTCACGATCAAAACCCCGAAAAGAGCCAGAAGGGTTATAATACGACCATTACTCCAACTATATTTGCTCCCTCCCCATTGGATTGCTAGCAAGAGGCACACCATTGCCGGAAGGAAGACAAGGTTGCCCAGGGGATCCAATTGCTTGACCTTCTCCATCCTCGTCGTGGCAGCTCCTTCAGGGCTTGGAATATCGACGAAGAATATGATTATCAAGACTGCAACTGCTCCGATAGGCAAATTAATGTAAAAGCACCTATTTGCCCTCAGCGGGATCCTTTCCACGCATTGGGAAAGGGACATACCATCTCCAGGAAATATTGTGCGCGAGAGCACCACCGATCAGCGGCCCGGTGACGGAAGAAATACCCCAAATGGCCCCCAAAGTTGCTTGATAGGCCGGTCGCTTCCGTAACGGAAGAAGCGGGATCATGATCACGATAACCCCTGAGAATACTCCAGCATTTCCTGCCCCAGCAATGGCACGACCGATGATAAAAGCGGTGGAGTTAGGTGCCGCTCCGCAGATGGCAGAACCAACTTCGAAGGTACCGATGGCGGCCAAAAAGACGTACTTGGTATGGTAGAGGGTGAAGATGCGTCCGAACTGGAGTTGCAAGCTACATGCCGTGAGCAGATACGCAGATCCGTACCAGCCGACATCGCCCAGAGAATTGAACTCGTCGGTTATGGTAGGGACCGCTGTCGAGATGATGGTCCTGTCCTACTGCAGTGGTTAGGGAGTATCCTTTCTCCATGACATGGGAGCAACACACCAGCGCGACAAGGTACATGGCAAGATACAAGGCAAGCATGACAATAGCTACTATCTTTGTGCTTGGATACTGGGTTTCGTCTTCCTCGTGCTCATCTTTCTTCTCGACATCAACGTCTCCTCGTTTCTGTGCAGTCACTGGGGTCTTGTCGGCAATGGACGTGTCGTTGGTAACAACATTGAGTGAAGACTTTTCTGCGAAGGTGGCGTCGGATACTTTCGCTTCCGTCATGCTGAACTACGACAGTATCGCAGACACTGGTGGGTCTCCGATTTGGCTGGCAGTCGAGGTATCGGATGCCCACAATGCCAGTCGAAGGTCACTGCTCTGTATCAATCAGCTTTGGGAAGCAGCACTTATAAAGCTTTCAGTGGCCTCGATGACAACCGGAGGCGGTCCTCAGGTAAAGTCTGGTTCGCGAGCGGACCATGATCGAAACATGGCCAAGCAAAATCTGTACAAGATTGGTCACCGGTGTCCATCATCGATAGATGCCGCCCACTCCTCGAAAGAAAGACTCTCCGTGGTCAAACTTGGGGTCGGGCTCTTTTTCGGAGCCCCCTTGGGTAAAATGTCCGAAACGCAACATCTTCCTTGCTTCGGTAGGATCACCACCATATGATCGTTTGTTTGTATCGCATCTCTAAAACCTCTATTTCGATCATGTTTGTTGCAATTTCTGAAGAGATGCAGAGTCAGGCAATAATTGAGTACGACGCTACAGACATCGGTCAAGGTCGAGCAGCACTCCGCGCTTGATTGTCGACGGCCTATAACGCCATGCGGAATACTGCTGGACGAGCATGTGGTAGGTGGTATGGACCGAGAGGGCGTTGATGGGGTTGCGAACTCTTTACTCAAACGGTCTTCCGGACTGCTGGGTCTGAGTCTTGGGGGAGAACGTTACAGCGAACCCTCTCTCCTAACGCAGTCTTGTTTCTCTCGCCTTCCATATCATTGTGGTAAGTACCAACGTCGCTATCCGAGCTTCTTATCGTCTTCTCCGTAGCAGTAAAACATGAAGTTCGCACCGCCGATCGCTCAAATCCTTCTGCTGCGCCCTCCGGCTGAAGCCTAGAGGCTCACCCAATCAGGTAAATCCAAGTCACCTTTTCCCATCTACCCCTCCACACCAGCCTCGATCATCAAATAAAAAGAAACAAGATGAGATATAGTTTATCCTCATCTACAACGATGAGCAATCCCAGAAGATCAAGCACACGGAGTTCGCCGGCTTATCAAAAGCCAGTCTCAGTCCGGTACCATGTCAACCTCGGCGAGATTGCCGGAAGCTGGGAGGATTCTACCTGTAACCCATAGGCCATCGCTAGAAATTCCAATACGCAAACACTGTGACTGTGAAGTGCCAAAAAGAGATCTCAGGCATAAAGGCACAAATTAAAATGATAAAGAAGAAAAAAAAAGAGCAAAAATAATATGCCTCCACTCGGAATCGAACCGAGGATCTCATCGTTTTTGGGAAAATATCCGTTCATACTAGCGATGGGAGGTACCACTAAGCCATAGAGGCGATGATAATGATTTAAACTAGAAGGTTTATCGATAACTCCTTTAATTTGATAACTGTTTAAATTCCTCAGATAATGCAAGGTTATCATATGCAGCATGCACGGTCGGGCATGACAGTATAGCCCTAAGTATTACATGTATCATTGGATTTGAACCTGCGCTTGAGGCGAATACACCAAAAAGCAAGCTCGTTCCTGCCTGAGCTCGCAACAGATGCCACCCACAACAAAAGCTATCGTCCCGATAGCAAGTATTCAGGATACATCCTGAACAAGCAAACAAGCAAGCTGCTAAGCATGCTACAGTAAGCAGATAACCCGCTCGTAAGCAAGCAAACAAACACCCGAAGCACGCCCAGTCCACCCAGTTCCAATTCAGTTTCCATTTATCGCTCTGCCTCATTAAGGCGCTGATAGTCAACTCGGTGTTAGTGACGCAGCCCGGCACGGCGAACGGTTGACTGTGATTCGGTTGGTCTGTGAGGTACGGTACGGCGGAGGTTGCTTCGGTAGATAGTCGACGAGGTCGACGGGTATGGGTTACAGGTTGGCGAGCTTCCATAGCGGGTTCGAGTGTTCGGTTTTCAACGCCAGCTGCGACTCCAAATAGCTGCTTATAGGTATCAATCAAATCCCATTAGACATGAACCACTCAAGTTTTCATATCGCATTTCGTGACAGCCACATCGTATTAGATCGAAAGCTGCCAGGTATCTCGGGTTCAACTACAGATTTGTGCTTTCAACTCGCACCGAGATCGCCAGAAATGATTGGATTCATTCTGCTAGGGTAGGCGTATATGCGGCTAACTCAAAAGGTAGTTCTGAGCGCATACAACAGTAGAAATGCCGCTTTATGCATATGCCTCGTTTATCCCTTCCCTAGCTATAAAATCTGGTCCGAGTGGCAGAGGGCCGAACCAATGAAACAGGCTCTTATCGCTCTCCCCCAGTTTAGCAAGAGCCACCTCCACCCAAGTCCGATCGAATTCAGGATTCTTGATCCACCAAGTCATGAACGCTGTCATGTTTAGACGCCTGAAAAGACGGTGCGGCGGTATTGGCCAATTGCGGGGCTGTATTACACATCAGCTGGCCAAACGGAGAAATACTGGTGACCAGTAATCATACCTTTTCATTGTACCTGCCTGACAATTCAGGGTGATTGATCCAGGTTATGTATGCTTTCCGGACGTCTTCAGGGAGGTGATGGAAGATTTCCCACATGCGACTATACAAACGCACGCCTTGTTCCTTGTCTGTATCAAATAGTTTTCGTTCTTCGTCAAATCTTGCCAATAGCGCCTTGACATTATTGTGATTTGGTAGATACAGCCAGATCGTCTCGACGATTTGTTTCTGTATCTTCATAGGCGTACAATTAGAAGGTGTCATAAAAACTCTCATGGTGTACTTACCTGCTGTAAGTGACGTGGTTCCGACGTAATAACTTCGCGACAGTCGGTGTATCTTAGGTCTGCAACCCCATCCACCTCAGTTTTATGTATCTACTCCTTCAGACAAGTATAGCAAAAGATATGATCATATGGAAGTAAGCAGGGCTGAGAGAGCCAATCGAGACAGATGGAGCACTTGAATGGTTTTAGGACCGGTGCCTCCATGTCGAATTCGTTTGAGGACAAGAAAGATGATGTGTGAAGGTTGACAGATGCAAGTTATTGCAGCCCTGCCCTTGACGTCAGCCCTCATACGACAGTGAATGTAAATCAACACAGATAGTGACTTGCCAGAAGCCAAACGTTTGAATATACGCAGATTCCCCTCGGACTGTTCACGCTGCTCAGGGCCTAAGTCCGTAAACGCGCCCTCATGCTTCCGTTTCTCCAAGAAGGCGCCGTATTCTTGCCTAATGACTTTCGCAATCTTTCCTATCATGAGATCTTCAGTCTCTAAAGCGCTCGATATTGGATCGTTGGCGATGTCTGGATCGGCCTTGATAGCATTCCTAATACATGTTATCAGATTGGATCCGTCGGTATCCCCCACCTAGCCACATTTCAGTTATCATAACATGATGTAAGCTCCATGAGTACCACATACGTTTTCAATATCAGTTTGACTATACTGTAGCGAACTTGAACCATGATCACTTGTGATCTGGCACACATTAGCTACGACAATTCGTCAGGGAAACGTCTGCGGGTATCAAATACATTATGGGATGCAGTGTAGTCACGTTGTGGTTGAACTGTCTTACGCTGGCCAAGCCCGGGATTCTTGTAGGATATATTAGTGATTTGAAGCTATGGGTATAACCAGGGGCACGTTACTTACACTCTGGGATGCAGTCTGGTTAAGTGGCAGTCGAGATGTCTCATGCTGGTCGTCCTCGGGATCCGATACAGACTGAAAGAATGACGCCAAGAAGGCTTTAGGAAGCGGGCCGATATACTCTCTGTTTACAATATCGAGGATCCGATGCCACGCTGGGTATCGTAAAAAACGTTGACAGTATTTTTCTGGCTCGCTCGCACGCCCGGTCGAGAACAGCCAGGGTTTACCCCTCGGATACTTACGTAGTCCCAATTGATCATCTGTCTTCGTGGGGGCAAATTCGTCCACGTTTTCGAAGACTATACGAGATACATCCGTGATGAGACGCGTGGCAGCAAGTTTAGAGGAGCGACGAGGGTCGTTTACGGCGAAGAAGCGAGTGGCAATGATATCCCGTATATCCTCTTTCGGTTCAAACCGGCCTCGCTTCTGTCCTTTGTTGATGTTGTCCGGAACAAGCCATCTTATTACCTGTGGCATGACCAAATTGAAAGCCAAGATATTGTGCGTGAAAAAGCTTTTGAGCTGGCTATGGGAGAGGATAGCAGAAGGTTTCTATGGAGGAAGTCGGGCGCGTAGCCGATCGTAGATGGCGAAATACTGTTCGTCGCTTAAACCTATAAGGCTTAGTTTGCGTTCCTTCGATTCAATATTACTGTAACGCTAAAAAAGTTTGTTGAGTATTTCGAGGTCTGGCGGATCGTTATTAAGATACTCTGCCAGCGTATCTTGTAATTCCAGGTCGAAATACCGGATTGGAATGTCGTTACCTATCAGCCACTTCTGAAATCGTGTCGCCTGTATGAACCAGGTCTTCCAGAAATCAAAATATTGGGAGAGGACCATCTGATATATCGCATTGATTTGAAACAGCTTAATGCCAACTCCGGACTGAACCCATGCTGTTAATGCTGGACGTAAGGGACTTAAGAAGATTGCGAGCATCTTGTCTATGGTATTTGATTTCTGTATCCGGCAAATACTCAGGTGTAGGGAGAATGCATTTTTTAGGTCCGTTTTGGATCTATGAGTATTTGCCGATGAAAGGAAGTCTGTGATGATTTCTGGGGAAGCGGCTGAGTTAGACGCATCGTAGAAATTTGCGATATATGGTATGATAGCGCACATGTTACGGAACAATTCTCCGCTTGAAGCCTGCTTGGAAATATTGGCAATATTCCCTGACAGATTGACAAGATTGATCGGATGCAGCGTATCCAGGTTGTATACCTTTGCGACCCAGACGGGCTCAGAGGTGACCTTGTCTCTTTTTCTTAACTCTTTCAACGCCAACAGACGATGCTGGCCGCTGATGACTAGAAGCTTATTAGCTGTATCCGGCTAAATGAGTGACTGAAATATCAGGTCATTGGATGATGGTGGCGGTCGCCATTGTCTGATCCAAGACGCAGTATCCCTCTTATGATTCCGAAAGCAGTCGACAAAGTCCCTATAACGGGTACCAAGTAGTATATGATTGTCGTAATTTTTATGGGCTACGCCAGTAGCAAAACGATCTGCCAGCCTTTTTATATGACTTTGATCCGGAGGTCGATTGGATCTATCTGGCCAGTCTATGGTTATATCACGCAATGGGACCTCGGCAATGAATAGCAGATGAGCTTGAACTTGCTGGAGAATGTGATGAGGTTGGAAGATTTCCGGAAGGCCCAAGTTGACTGGAGGGTCTGAGGTCTCCGCCATTTTTTATAAAGCACTGGCAAATGTTGCGACGTTCGTCTGGTTGGGCTAGTAAGATCTTCGAATATGATGTCTTTGGTAATGGAGATTGGTAAAGTCGGACGAATTGGGTACAGTGAGATGGCGGCGCCGTGACCCTAGTAGATGAAGAGGCTTAGTATTATGTAAGTTCTGCTCAGATAATTCGAATAATGAACACATAGATAGACAGACTGTTTGGATAGCTGCTGATACGACTACATATATAAACAGAAATGAACTGACCTTTTGTCCTGGTTGCAATACTAGGGTTCTATTGCGCCGTATTTTTTGGCCAAACTGAAGTGTGGAGGATATTGTTAGATGTGAAATGTACGTCATGGCTGGCAACCGCACCGCCCGCCCCGCCCAGACGCTAAAGCTGGTACCGGTAAGGTGAAAACCCCACTACCCCAACAAATTCTGAATCACTTTCCAAAAACCCCGATCGCTTCTTTATGCCAGCTCCTGCCAGAGCTGCCACGTATATCCCTTTGCAAGCTGTAAGATACGAGGCAGTAAGCAGAGTTGTATCCTTCAGACCAAACACCATACTCGCAGAGGAACTGTCAAGACTCTGCCAATATGTCAGCAACCGGCTCTCCTTTTATCCATCTAATCCCCAGCCCGGACTCCACCCTGACAGAAGTCAGAGCCTGGCTCACGGCCCATTTCTAAGCCCTGCACGAGGACCCCGAGAAGGTTGCAGCTGAAGTCAACAAATGTAACATGAACGGCAAGGTCTTATACGCCGACCCGGCTGAAGGAGCTTTAGCCCGATTCTGGGCATGTTATCTACCATGACATCCAGTCAACCGTTTACGGCAGAGTACGTGGTCTGAAATTATATATTTGTGGCAGATTCATTGATAATTAGGTCAGTACCACAATTTTTTAGACAATTCTGCTAGTTGCTATTCCCACTATCAACTTCGCCTGCGGAAGCCTCGGGCTTATTACCTGGCTTAAGGGATACAACTGGTTTCCGCTGCTATTATTCGGCACTACTACGGTCGCTACCCTCGGGCTTTAGACCCTTTTAAATTACTGCTGCACCCCCGACTACGTTGGTAACCCTAACAACGGCAACTTCTTTAAATATAGACTCCACGGTATCCCAGACCAATGGTTCTGGAACACTATTAAAATACTTTAGGCGGCGGCGGCCTAAAAAACATGGGTTATCTGTTTCAGTTGATTCTGCTTAAGATAGACCTGGTGGGACCTCTGGGTACCATTTGCAGTATGGTGAGTAAGCTACGATGTTTCACTTCTTTCTGCTATTATTAGAAGATATCAGAATACTGATTTATGATAGAAGCATAATTACCAAACTCGCATTAGACGGAGTATGCGTAAATAATTCTGCCGCCCTTGAAAGTATCAGACAAATCATGTTAGAGAGGATGAGAAGAGGACCCGGGACAAGATGGAGAGGATGGGGGTTTGGGGACTTGCTACTATAAGAGAGTATTAAGTAGTACTACATGTTAGAGGCAGAATACAGCTATGGCTCTTACTGGAGTAGATTCCGAGGGGAGTAGTGCTCGCCTACCTAGAACTATTAGCTTACAGTAAAATCGAAGATTATAACCAGCCTAGTGATTAAATAATCCTCGTTTACAAAAGACAAACTATCTACTATGTACGAATCAAATCTTTGCACAAGATCGACATGTTTAACGGATCAGGTTCTCCTGCAGCGAATTCCTAGATTCTAGCTATGGCAGCCTCTACCGATGCTACTAAACCACCATATAAGAGAGGTATCTTGGTGACAACCGGAGGAGTCAAGAAGAACACTACCAGCTCCAAAGCCAAAGGGAAGCAACCAGCAGGCTTACCACAGCATATCGTCGATTAAATTGCAGTACACCAAGCACAGTCTAAAGCTGATGAGAACGATGATGATGAAGTTATCGAGATGGACTATGAAGAGGAGGATAAGGAGAAAGAGAATCCCGATTCGTCAAATTTTCTAAATCGGGGGAGAAAGGTGGCTTGGAATATTAATTCTGATGTACCGCAGACCCGGGTATCCAAGACAGCCAAGATCCAAGAGCTGGTTGAGGCAAAGATGCCGAAGGTTCCTGATCCTATTCGAGGAATGGTTGGAAAGAATCGCTTCGACATGAGAAAGATACTGGATACGATTGTCGATATTATATTGGGTGAGTTGTTGGATCGTTCAGATACTACGATTAAAGAAATGGCCCATTTTATGACTCGGTCTACCCCTGGCTACCGTGTGAAAAAGCCTACGAAAGCTCAACCGAATGCTACGCAATCGTAGAACCAGCAATCGAATGTGGTAATATTGTTAGCAGCAATAATGCCTCCACCTGTTACAGCATATGCTTATGAGGATGATGGGAAGAGTACTCCTCTTATGATCACAGCTTGGGTCGGTATGAACCGGTTCAGCAAGGTTCTCCTCGACGGCGGTTCTTTGGTCGAGTTGATTAGTTGCAAGAAACTCAACAAGATATCCCTACGCCAGGAGATCTACAGGGCTGGATACATTCGCGTTAGCCTGGCTAATGATACTCTCGACAACCTTACTCGATACGTGAAGCTTTCTATTAATGTCCAGGGAGTTGAAGCTGTTATCAAAGCATGGGTAGTCGATGTTGAAGTCTATGATATTCTGCTGGATTTAGGTTGGATGAGACGAGTTTATTGTAATCTCTATTTCGGTCTTGGACGTGTCACGATCTCCGGAGATGATCAAGTTGAGCGAGAAAATCCAGCAGAGCTAGCACCTATGGAAGCTCCCCTCCCAATTGTCGAATTTGATGAAGATGACGAACTCACAGCCGACCAAGCTTGCGAACGCCTCCTTGAGGAACGAGAAAAGTTGTAGCCCCGTCCTCTTATAACAATATCAACCCAGGCGGAGGATGGGGCCAATCTAATTCTTGGAAAGACGTATTGACAGCAACCTCAAAGGCCAGTTGAGAGGTGTTAAACGAGGTACCGAAGCAAGCCCGAAGTTTTTGAAAGACGAACGAATCATTATGTTCATCCTATTCCGTTTGAGACGCGGAAACTCGTTTTGGCAAGGGTCATGATCCGCGCACTCCATATTATCACTAAAACACTCCATGGAGATCACTAAAACACTCCATGCAGTGGTCAAACTTTACTATATGAGGCATAGCGTACCCGAGTTGACCAATCAGATAATCAAAATTTACAGGGTCCACCCTACTTTGTGAATAACCTCATCGAGATCCCAATTCTTTAACTACCTCGTATAACCTTGTCCACACACCCAATGTTCAAGGTTTAGAGCTAAAACTCTCACACCTTCTAGCTATATGCCTATACTGTCAAACATGAGAATATCCAGTATACGCGGCCAGAATTGGGTACGGAGTACCTCTTGAATCTCGTTCACCTCGATCGTGGAGAACATCTCACCACCCAAAGCTGCTGGAGATGCCCTAAGGTAGGGCTAGCCCTAATCTCCTTCCTTTTCTTTAGTTCTCCATCGGCTTAAGTTCGGCAGTCTCGCTTAACAAAGCTAGACTACCCGATACAGCCATTCATAATTACAGAATGCATGAGAGGCAGACTTTTGGCGTGAGATATACGAGAGAGGGGGGGGTGGCGGAGTGGCAACTCAGCACTCCGATTGGTCAAATCTTGCTTAATAAGCGTGGAGTTTTATAGTGATCCCCATGGAGTGTTTTAGTAATCTCCATGGAGTGCTTTAGTGATACTGTGGAGTGCGCAGATCATGACCCTATAAATTTCGTGATAATCAATATATTTATAGTTATTTCATTCGTGGGTATACCCGTCTTGACATTCGCTAAGGCTAAGGTAAATATCTGGGCGGCACGAGTAAATTCGAGTTGTAAAGAGGTGGGGATTAGAGCTAGTCACCCTTGAGAAGGCTGGCGCGGGGTACGCCAAATTTGGCTTGTATTTAGCCGACTTTCTCCTGCCCTAGATTGCTTAGTTTCTACCAGTTAGTCCTGTACCACGTCAATTTCGAGTCGTTCAGTTGGGGTCCGGGCCGCGATCAAGTGATTTATTATAGCTTACTGACGCCTTTGTCTTGTCAGAGTAAGGAACAGATTTCAGCCGGCCAGGAAGGCAGACGGTTGGGAGTTTATATTTGCTCGTTGGAAACGGTTGGGATGTACCCTTGCTCCTGCTTTCCCTATTATCGCTTTCTTATCGATTCCCGTCAAATGTCTTATGCCTGAGCTGGGCATATTGTTCCTTCCACTGTTTTAGCGAAGAACTGTGGCCTCACGAGCTCGTTTACCGAATCGAAAGCCGACGCCTACTCGCCCGGGAATCGATATCACTTTTTATCTATTATCGGAGTCAGAAACCGATCCAATTACCCAGAATACTCCTGAGGCGGACTCGGAGTCACCTATTTCACCACCTCCAGCCCTTACGAAAGCATCCCCGTCAGCTAATCAAACTTTCGTTCCTTACACGCCAATACCCAAGGCCAAAGAAGAGTCAGCAATCACCAAACACACAACCACCCCTCCAGTAACGCCTACGCAAGCCTCTTCCGAGCCTATCGAAGCCACCCACAAGCACACCTCCTCTACAGCCGACCCGTTCGACTCTGTCGAGTACCCTAAGGAGCTGTGGTTACCCTAAAACACACCAGACTTTAAGAGACAGTCGGTATCGGTGATTGAACCATAAATCGTTGAGTCAGCAGCAAAAGCAAAGATGGGATACACCAAGATTCGGATATCTGGCCAGCGAAGAAGCGGCCTATGCTAGTTACAGCAAAGGTCGCCGCTTACGACAGTAGCGAATTCCAGAGCTAGGCGATTTGGTAGTGGTCCGCAATCATGCCGTGGACAAACGACATGGGAAGAAACTTGAGCCTGAGTGGTTGGGACCCCGAATGCTCGTGAAATAGTCAGGTTTGGGTTTCTCTGGACATGTGCGACAACTACACGGAGACGGAAAAACCAAGAGGTATTATAGGATGGATATTATGACTTACCACGCGACGCAGGATTTGGTGTTGGGAGGAATGCGCATCGACAATCCCGCCCATGGCTATGTCAGTAACGTGAATCACTACTATACGAAATGGAGGACGCGCGATGTTTTTGCCTACGCAAATCTACCGATTACCCTGGGCTTGTCAATGACAAGCCCTTTGCGTCCGAAATGACATAAAACTATTTTCACTCGAGCATCATTAGGAGTACGCGGCAAACGTATAAGCGCGCATCCTTGTACAGCATTGAACAACCCTCACCTCACACTCAATTATCACAACTTTTCTTAGATGAAGATCAACACTTGTCTTTGTATTAGCGCGAGGAAACACATTCCTTCCCCTCACAACCGGTGGCATGGTGCGAATACCAAAGTTTAACAAGCCTGATCCTGAAATGCAGAGGAGAGGTAATCTTGGAGCTGAAGCCAAGAAGAAAATGAAGAAAGAATCTTCGGATGCAGGAGCAACATCAAGCTTACCAGGCCAATATGTCCCCTAAAAGAGAGGATAAAGCGATTTGGATAACTTATCCAATCAACCGTTAACTCTATTATAGCTACCAAAAAAGAAGAGAGCCTGGTATATGGGAGACGAGAGCGAACGGGCGTTCAGTAGCCAAAATCGTAATCGGTTACAGGAACTCTTGGATAAATATCCTATCTAGCCAACCTCTACAACAACGAGACTATCGACGGCACCTGTGATGATATCGTCAGCTCCAACGACTACCATAGATCATCCATTTTATACTACAACTCCTGAAACGACTTAAGTGCCTCCTGCGTCACCTTCTAAGATAAACCAGCGGACGTCAGTTAACCAGTTGCCAAATCCTACCACAGCTTAATCCAAACCTGCTGAAGCTCAATTGGAACCGGCGGAGAGTGACCAGAAAGGAAAAACTCCTCTAAGGCCAATAACTAAACCAGTACCGAAGAAGGCGACTGCAGCAGAACCAGCACCAAAAAAGGCTACTGCAACAGAGCCAGCAGCAAAGAAGGCTACTATAAAAGCTGCTGAGAAGCCGGCACCGAAAAAGCCCAGAGCCAGCAGAGCCAAGGCTACCGCAACAAAGCTCAGAGCCAGCGGAGCCAAGGCTACCCCTACAGCAGAGGTTACCAAGTTATCGGTATCAGCTGAAGCTACCGGTGAACCAGCAGAATCAGAAACTAAAGTACCGGAGGCTGCTACCTAGGCGGAAGAAGAAGTATTTGGGCCTCCTGATCTGAAAGCAATGACGGAAACCGAAGCTGGGAGCCGCTTCCTGCTAACTACAGTGTCTTTTGAAGACACTGATATGGAAGAAATTATAAGAAACAAGGACCCGGATATATCTGAGAAGAACCCCAAGCGCATTTAAATACCAGGATTAGCAACCGATGCTTATATCCAAGTTAATCTGGCGAAAATAGTAGCCTCGCTGCTAACCCCCTCTCAAGCCAGAGCTGCCAAAGCAGCTATATACGCTAATGAACCAACTAGCCTCGACGAGGCGAAAAAGCGTATCAGTGATCTCTCATTATCGTCATAGAATCACCTATCCTACGGAACGCAGATAAAAGCAGTGGGCTATTCGCCTGCTACTCGGTCGGCTGATGAAGTACCAAATCCAGCTATAAAGCAAGAGAGTCTACTTCCGTCAGGTCTGTCCGACGAAACGATGGCAGTTATACAGAGTAGCATAGATGAGAGCAAAACTATAGGAAACAAAGCTGGACGTGCGATTACAATATCAAGCAAGAGCAGTGAGAGTGATTTTTATGAAGAGGATACGGGACCTACCCAGGATGCTCCAATAGCTCTTCCTCAGAGCACGGCATTATCGGACACTGCAACGCCCCCCCCGCAGAACACTGTAGCAGGTACCTTTTCCACTGAATTTCCTAAGGTTCACCAACCGTATCGCCCATACGACCAACGGGCACATGTGCACCAGTCTCTTTATTCCATAGGTGTCTCACAAACTCCTTAAGAACAGCCTCCACCACAACCGCCTACGACTAGCCACCGAACAATTCATGAGCATCAGCAACCGCGTATTGCAGGTACTGAGCACCGCCCAATACTGGGAGGTGCTACTGCGAGTTCATCCAAGGAAATTGAGTTTACCGTACCGGTGGATAGGAAGCCAATCGTTGAGCTATATATCGATGCTCAAAAACCACTAACAGGAATTCCAATGAACTCGATATTGAATCCAAATTGGCACAACTCTAATTACGATCCCAAAGAATCGCCTACAGCCAGGAAGTTCAACCCACCACCGTCTCAACGTACGCCAGTTGGTCAGCCAGCAATCCCAGTCCACAATCTGGCGCCAAAGCCATCTGCGCAATCTGCTACTCCTTATACGGAAGCACCCTCAAATCCTACCCAAGGCAAGCCGAATAACGATGGCCCACATATTCATCACTCTGGCGAGCAGAAAGGCGAGAGGAGGAAAAGAAAGATTGACGAAGCAAATGGGATTGAGCCAATTCCACCTGATGAGAGGATCGAGTTACGAGTCCTACCTTGGCGAGATCCCGCACGGCCACTATATCGTACAGTGTTCCACTCCAACGACGGGAAAGCATGTCAATTTATTTTCTACCACGAGAATTTACCTGAAGAAGATGAACAAACACGCTGGATAAATTGGATATCGCGGGAAGAACTTTTAGTTGAAAGAAATCTTGGTCTCCTTCGAGATACAGTGTTCAACTCGGAGTTTACTAAGGAGGATTTGGACATTCTGGATCTGAAGGCAGCTGGGGACCTTCTACCTCACCTTGTCAATAACCAAGGAACCTTGCGCGAGCGGGCGGAAAGAGTACAGAAGCTAGGAAAGACCCTCCCAGACCGCCTCAAGAAAAAGATTGAGTTCTGGTCAAAGATCGCCAAATCAGCCAACCGACAAAAGGACCGATACGTGGATCGACTGGAAGCGATCAAAGGGATCGAAAACCCCGAGGAGACCGAGTTTGATAAGCGTCTAGCAAGCTTTGAAAATCTTATTATAGCAGCGGAAGGAGAGACTATCAAAGCGGCTGATCTCGACAGCGATCGGTATATGCTAAAAGAATACGTCGTATCGATGGCCGAGAAATTTCGCTAATAATACCTAGCAGTTGTCGCGTATATTAAAAAGCAAGGGGCAATAATGACGCAGCAAGAACACCGCCTGGTACAAATGTTGCTCTATATGGAGTATAAGTTGAGGCAACCGGATGCCTAGCGCGCCTTTCTACCAGCAATGGTTACCACTCTCGATCCAAGACTATACGTCTGTCGATGTGCGAGGTGCATGGCTAGTGAGAACGGTATTACGGGAAACCCAGAAATGGATGATACTATGTACCGAGACGAAGACTACGTGTATCCCGAATATCGTCTACTAAAACGCCTTGACACCGCTGGCCCTACCGTCAAGGAAGATATCGAACATGTCATGCGCCAGCCACGCGAACCTTAAACATGGGAGAAGCTCGATCGCCTACTGGGCATGCACGTCGACCAACGAAAGCAGGAAAACGAGGCATATACGACGCAGCTAAGGGAAGAAACAAAGCAGTGGCGCCTCGCCAACCCAGGAGCAAGCAAGTTTGGGGAAGAGATATCGGAAGAGGAGAAGGCAGGATGGTCGTCGGCTCATCTGTAGGCGCAGGAACCGAGATCGGAGGAAGAACGGAATGGAGTTTTAGAACCAAGCCAGGAAACTGAGGAGCTTGAGAAGCAAAATGAGGCCCTACAAAAGCGCTTCAATATGTTGCAACAACCTACAGCATCCATGAACCGGATGCAACAATGGAATCCGCAGATGATGATGCAACCTTACCCTCGACAACAAATGATGGAGCCTATGCCGCAACAACAGCAGATGTATCCGCAGTAACAACAGATGATGTATCCGCAGCAACAACAGCAGATGTATCCACAGCAACAACAGATGATGGAGCCAATGCAATTCCAGCAGCCCATGAGTCAATTCCAGCAACCCATGAATCAATTCAACTACCAGGACTGGGCAGCATGAACCAACCTCCGCAACTGCCTCCGCAATCAGGGTCTCGAGCGCAAGGAGGAAAATAAGAACTGCAACTGCCTCCCCCCTCCCTTCCCATCTTCTTTCTGGCCTATGCCAACACCGCATTTACAGTGATGGAGCTCACAATCATTAGGATCGATCACAACACAATTTACGAGAGCATGGTTTTGAGCTATGATGACTGAGGATACGAATGCGTTCTAGGCGCATGGGGACATGCAATTCTTCGAAAACGGAGAGAACTGAGAATGCAGGTGTGGGGCACGCCGAATTGGACTTGTATTTAGCCGGCTTTCTCCTGCCCTAGATTTCGTAGTTACTACCAGTTAGAATTCATGCATCCTGCATCACGTCGATTTCGAGTCTTTTACTGTGGGTGGACCTAGCAGACTATTTGTGGACTTAGTCGAACGAGTTTTGAAAGTTGCGTTGGAATTACTACTCATCGGAGACTACTACGTGATCGTAGAGTAATTCTATTCGACTTAGTATATTGACTTGCTAATGATTTGGCAATACCATACGAAGCCGATATTATACAATATATTCAGGCAAAATATAGAACGTAAATATAAAGATTAAATATAACATATATGTTATTTATCGCTCTAAATTATTTATCGAATTTTATAGCGAAGAATTTTGTTTATAGTATTTCGTTCCAGTTTATAGATCTATTTATTTCTAAAGATTCTATAATCTTTCAATAATAATAATATCTTCTATTTATTATTTTTAAATAGAAAATTATACTATTATAATATAATATTTAAATTTTATTGACGTTTTTTATAAAATTCAAATTTTATTACTACGCGATAAAATTATAGTTTAAAGGTTTCTATAATAGAAATAAAATAAAATTCGCGCTAGTTCGATCGAATTTCGAAGTTTTAAATAACGGTAGAAAAATTTTTCTATATTTATTTATGGAAATTACGTCTACTTTTAGCGGAAAGATATAGAAAGAATATAGTAGAAATATAGATAAAAAATAAATCAAAACGAATACGAAAAGAAAAAAAAAAGAAAATTTCTATTTTAAAAGATTTTTCTTCCGATAATTCTATTTGCTAGTAGCGCCGGCTACGATTCTATTAATTTAGCGAAGATTCCGTCCGACGACTAGATATTACGTCCACGACTCCATAGAAATTCCCTGAAAGATTGATTAAGCAAGCGAGCCTAATTATCTATAGCCGTCTATAGCCGCTATAGCCGCTCCTTCTAAAGGGACTCTTAGCGCGCGGCTATCTATCGGCTTTTACGGCTACTTTTAATATATATATCGTTTATTATTCCTATAGATAGCTTTTCTCGTTAGTCGTTAATATAATTATTAAATACATTTCTACTATTCTCTTTTTAATTACTTTATAACGAAGATATCTCGTAATATCGTAACCGTACCTCTGCGGCTATATAGAATTAGTTACGATAATCTACGCTAGGATTTCTTTACTATTTAGTAATTCGAATTACGTCTACGGCTGTAGCTAAACTCGAACGTAACGCCCTTTGATATACAGGGACGTTATACTAGATTCTAGAATTTATATTTTTTTCTAGTAATCTTTTTCTAAAATTTAACTTTTTACTATTTAATACTACTTTCTAGAAAATTATTTAATATAAACGAAATCGGCGTTTTCGAATGAAAATAGCTATAATAATTATAGTAGTAAAAGTAATAATAGCGAGATTTTCTCTAGATAATAGTCTTTTATTAGAAAATATAATATTTATAGTAGAGTTATATACGTACGAAAATATAGAAAATATAGTATTAAAAGTAAAAATAATAAAAAAAAAATAGTAAACGTCTATCTAGACTGGCCGTTTTGTCGGGTTTCGAACCCAAGATCGTGTCCCGGGTTCGAGTATCTAACCGTATTAGAAAGGAAACTAACTTTAACTAGTAATTTAGCCGCGTTAGCCACGTTTATCGCGAAGTCGGGTCGCCACTTTGGTTCGAAATTGCCAGCCTACGTCTATCTTTATTACTAGTTATTATATCTTTTACAAATAGAAAAAAATAGGCCTATCTATATTATTTATATAGATAATTTTATTTTTTTCTTTATTAGATAATTTTCAAATTATCTAAATAAATTTCGTTTATAGATAATAAACTTTACTAAAAAAAATAGATATTCCGTAATAAATAGTTTCTATTTAATAGATAGTTACTTTCTTTCTAGAATAATAGAGATATAATAGTAGTAAAGAGTAGAAAAGATTTAAATAGTAGAAAAAACTGCTAACTATAGATATTATTCTATAGGCTTTTATATAATTTAATTAATTTCTTTTTAAACGTTTAAACGAAGTTTAAATTAGATAAATAAATTATTAAATAAATATACTATATAGAAAATAGATAAATAAACTAAATAGATAAATATAAAGAAAGAATTATATAATACGAAGATAAATACGGAGTTTTTATAGAGTTAGTTCTATCTAGAAAATATTTTTATTAACTTTTAATAGTAAAATATTTTCTATAATCGAAATAAACGAAGTTTTAAAAATACTATAATTCTAATTCTAGTCGCGTATATTAGATTTCGGTAAATAAAATATTATAGATATATATATATAAAATTAGAAAATATAATGAAATTTTAATATTAGAATATATATATTTAGTTTTTAGTATATAGTTAAAATAGATTGTTAAAAAAAAAGATTTCAATGAATTTATTTATATAATATAGAATCAATTCAAATTCCAAAATATAAAATAGATATTATTTAACGTATAGAATAGAACTATTCGTTGTTTATTTATATTAGTATCTAGTCAAATAAAAAATGTAATTACTATCCGTATAAACATTCCAAGCTGCGCGTATAAATATAATTTTACAATCTTTTAATAATAGATAATAGATATTTAATAACGTTTTATCGTTTTTTTTCGTAGATAAAATTAAATATAAATAACGAAATAATAAAGTACTATTTTTTATTATAATTTAAAGCTGGTCGTATTACGGTAGTCAATTAAGATCTGGACGAGGGGGAGTTTTAATAGGGTATACTAAGGCGGGCTTCCGCTTATAGAATTAGCCGCGGTTCTGTACTTCTTGATTGGCTGATTCAGCGCAAATGCTTGTGCGCGCAGCCTGGAGTGCTTGTGCGGATAGCAAGACCCTCAGACAAACCACCCCGAGTCTAAATGACGTTATGACGTTCTCACCATTATCGTTTAACAACGCGATCTTCTCCCCAGCATGCCTTCGAAAGTCTTCTGCATCGAAGGGGTAGTCATGACAGAATGACAGTGATACGGGTAAAGCAACGGACTGGTGGGATGGGCCTCATTAACTGATGTCTACTTATGCTCTCTTTACTTTCAATTGAGGATCTCAGTATTCAGCAATCACACCATCGAGTTGGAAGGCCCTCAAATTATCATTCTTAGTCTTTGCCTCCGACACCAGTTCCATTCCATCTTAAGAATGAGCATGTAGAAGTTCCGTGACCGGTGTGCCTTCTCAGTTATGCCTTCCCAATTGGGAAGGCACCATGGGAAGGCGAGTCTCTCATCAAGCAGTCCTAATTCTCCTCACACCAACGCTCCTCCATCCATCGTGTTCCATCACCGGTCATCACCACAAAGTACGTGTGTTCCCACTCCAGTTCCATTATCTGCCTGATGTTGTGGGTGTCTTGGGGCACCTGTATGTGAGAGTTTGACGAGTTGTTCAATTCGGGAGTCTTTCGGGCGCCTATACCCTCTGTGGGCGCCTGAAGGGTTTCTGTCTGTGACAATGCAACGAGCTGCTCTATACGGGTGTTTCACGGGCGTCTACAGCATCAAGTCAGAGTGGGGCGTTTTGAGGATTTCTGGCTGTGGCATCTTGACATGTTCCTCAGTACGGGAGTCTCTAGGGTGTCTCTACTCCACAGCGGGCATCTTACGGGCTTCTGACTGCGAGAACTGCCAGGCTGCTACCTGCGGGAGTCTTCATACATGTTTTCACTGACACCTTTTTCATTCCAGATGACGCATGCACGAACGAGAGCAAATCTACGGGAGAAGCGCCGTAAACTCGGCTGGCTTCAAGATAAGTACGGAGAATATCATGAACCAGGCACCAAGGTACCGATAATCCTGTCTTCATTCAAAAACCACGAGTACTGATAAATCAACCTAGAGATTCCTTCGTCTGAAGGAAGAGCTGGACAGACGGAACGCCGAGACTCCCTCAGCCACTGAGCCCACCGGTCACACCGACAGCACAGCTCCCTCAGCCACCGAGCCCACCGGTCACACCGACAGCACATCTCCTTCGAACGTTGCAGCACAACACCCGAGTGCAGACACCGAGTCTACAGACACAGCTACACATGATGCAAGAGGTCATGTAACCACTCAGCCCGCCCATCAAACCGGCGACTCAGCTTCCCAAGACGTTGCAGCAAAACACCCGAGTGCAGACACCGAGTCTACAGACACAGCTACACATGATGCAAGAGGTCATGTAACCACTCAGCCCGCCCATCAAACCGGCGACTCAGCTTCCCAAGACGTTGCAGCAAAACACCCGAGTGCAGACACCGAGTCTACAGACACAGCTACACATGATGCAAGAGGTCATGTAACCACTCAGCCCGCCCATCAAACCGGCGACTCAGCTTCCCAAGACGTTGCAGCACAACACCCGAGTGCAGACACCGAGTCTACAGACACAGCTACACATGGTGTAAAAGGTCCCGTGAGCATGGACGCCAGGAATGAAGCTGGTAACAGAGCCCAACACGGTCCTGTCAATGACTTCAATGCTAACGATGAGACCTCAGACGGGATCACGAATCCCGCGAAACGGCCTGCAACTACCCAGCCCATTGATGAACTCGGTAACAGAGCCCCATAGTACGGTGATGTACACGACTTGTTTGCTCACGATGCGACTACAGACGGGTTGAACAATCCTGTGAAACGGGTCAAAATCGCCAACCGGAAGGCTGAGGAACAGGCTGAGTCCTTCGTTGATATCCCAACGGGACAATTTCGGCCACTCGAGCTCAGAGGTCAGCTCATCACGAAGGAGCTGATCGATTCCTTCAAGTCATGCTTCTCGGTCCAGACGTTGGCACTGTTAGTCGCTATAACCGATATCCCTCCCTCATGGAGGGTAATCGTGAGCAACAAAGTCAACAACGCCCAGTGGACCGATGTAACCCATGTTGCATCATTCTCATACATTGAGTCAGCTTCACCGGTTTCCTCCAACACCGAGTCGGCTTCACCGGGCTCTTCCAACATCGGACACTGGATCTTGTTGCACGCAAATCTCTCGCAAAAGCGTGTGACCTGCTACGATTCACTCCACGACCCGACGAGACCACGAAGTAAATCGAACGAAGAAGCCCTGGTACTACTAGTCAACAGAATCGCCTACAGAAGACCCGAGTTCGACGGGGTACGATGGCGCGTCAAGTCCGCAGTAAGCATCAGATTTCAAGTACAATGCACAAGTCTAATTGCTGTGTACAGCGAACCATCGTGCAATCAGATGGTACTAGTTGCGGTCCGCTAGCATGGAGAGAGTTGGAGAGACTCCTTGGTATGGTGACCGGAGCGGAAGAGCCCGTACATATCTTACGACGCCGCCTAGCCATATCGCTGCTCCCCAGATTCCGCGAAGCGAAGGAGTTGACTCCCCCAACACCAGACGAGTTGAGCGAAACCACTGAGGCTACCCGAAGACAACTATCCCGTATAGCAAAGGCTGAACGAATAATCCGACCATCGACAGACTCGTTGACACATATTAGTGAAGAGACGCCAGTCGATGCAAGAGATAAAAAGGGTGACCCGCCACGCGAGGAGCTGGGTAAAATCTCCAAGACGATCCGAAAGCAACCATCCCGTGCCGCAAAATCCGCACAGATGATCCAATCACCAGACACCTTACCAAGAACCAGTGATGACTTGGATACTGCAGATGTAGAGGATGACCCGTTGTGGGATGCGTCAGTTGAGGCGGATGACCCGTCGTTGGAAACATCAATTGATCAAGCTTACCCCCCTGAAAGTGAAAACGGTCGCGTTGCAACGCGTGCTCGGAAGCTTTGGACAGAAAATGAGACGATGCTCCTACTCGTTACGTTTGGTAATAGTGAAATCAAGGAAGACGCTGCGAGACTGTTATTCCCGGATCGTTCGACTCATTCTCTAGGACATAAAAAACGGAGGCAAATTCTGGAGGGAACTGAGGCGTGGACAATGGCGAAACGTATCCTGGATGGCGAACCAAACGACAGAGTAGAATTCATATCGAACCTGGTACCAGGAATCACCTTGACACAGATCGCGGCATTATTCCTGCCGACTCCGCTGGTGCCGCGTCTTGCTTGTCGAACCCTCAATATTGGCTCGGCAAGCGGCTATGGAATCCTCGTCGTCACGGGGCGATTCTCCGCCTATCAAAAAGAAGAAAAAATATCAAGGCTCGAAAAGCGAGCTGCGGATATCAGCAGCCAATATTTCAAGCAGCACTCTGATTTTACGCCACGTGTGGTGAAGACCTATATTCGGAGCCATTGTTCGTCCAACACGCCATTCTCTCCGAGACATCTTCAAGAGCTTATAAGCATATTCAAAGATAGGAATACCGGGGAGCCCCTTGTCATCTGCATGGCAGGGATTGACTCCCTGACCGCGAACTTGCCATCGTTACAATCAGTCTTTCTATCGTCACCAATCGCAAACGCAACCATTCAAGTACTAGAGGACGGCGGATCATGGTCCAGCTACTCGGTATCCACCCTGTCAGATCTCTACACGTATGTCAATTCTACAAACTCGGCAGTCTTCTCGGATGAAGACTCGGATGAAACTGTCAGATATCTAAAATACCTCCAGCGGCTTTGCCAAATCGCACTAATGAAATGGGCCAAAACGCTACTAGAATCTGATTTCGTTGATGAGGCACAGGCATCACAGAACCGAAACGTATTCGACGTAAGCGGCCCAGATAGGTTGTATGGGCTCAAGTGTGCTCGCTGCGACCAACAGGTTTCTCGGTCTCGGGTATTAGCCAGTCAAAAAATCGTAATGGCCTCCCATCTCCGCTTACACGAATCGCATGATGCAGCTCAGGAATTCATGGCGAAAATTTCGAGGGTATTAAACGGGACGGACTGACTGGTACTAAGGCGACTGGTTTTATTTGTATGAATGTCGGGACTCACGCAGCTTTGACCGAGTCGATGTTTTCCTGTATTTGCTTTCTAATTTGCTTACGCATTCTATCGAGGTGACCGGCTAGCGAGTCGATATTTTCCTATAATTGTTATCCACTTTGCTTACGTATCCTATCGAGAGCAGAACGCGGATCGCTACAAAGAGCTCCACACGGCAGCGATCCAAACTGATTATGCAACTCGTCTTCATCCTTTGTGCCTACATAAGCCCGATTGACGAAAGTGAACTACGTCTTATTGATCCTCTTGAAGACCCTAGACCTTTCATCGACGGCATCCATCAGTCGACTCATGAGGATCTTTGGTTGAAAGCAACGCTGAATGAATGCGAGCGAAATTGCGACAGCGCCCAAAAATCACGCGCTTTTATCGAGGGCGGGCTCGTTACAACAGATGGAAAGCCATGACCATCCCTCACCTGCAGCCAGATGGGGGAACTGGTCGCAAGACTGACTCTTGTGGTTTGCAAGTCTTCCACCAGCAAAGGCCAAGGAAGTTCGCGGGTCTTTCAGGTTACAGCAATACCCACTTCTCCGCCTCTGCAGAAAGTAGATCGACGCGACTATCGCTTTTCTTCCTAGGAATCCTCCTCTTCGATTCTTGGGGCGTCTGAGAAGCCACTTCAGATTTCGGACTTCTCAGGCCAAGTGAATCAATCACTATCATCCAGCGATCATTCTTTGAGACCTCACAAGTCCACAGTGGAGGCCAGCAAAGTCGTTCTTCCCGGGTCAGATAACCTACAACCTGCAAAGCTCGAAGTCTATCCGAGCTTGGCAATAGTGGTATCATATGTACAGGCATTATCCTGTTGTCTTCAAAGGCATATGACTACCATTGTTGTCTCGATTCTTCCGGGATCTCTGGAAAATGCACCAAGTAAACATTGGCTATCCTCTGCAAGCGACTGCTAAAGTTGGGTTTCCAGCAACTCGTCCGCTTACTGTTAAGGAAATGTATTCCGGTACTATGCTAGCAGACGACGGAGCGCATACTCTGTGGCTTTACGGCGGTTGACGATGACTTGACCAATATATACTTTCTCTGGGCCACACCCGGTCCCCTTACCTTCTGGAGCTAGGTCAAAGACAAGTCAAAAGCCAGGAACGATGAAGGTCGCAAGAAGCTGAAGGGAAAGCTAGATTCGGAGTCCAGCAGAAAGCACTAGAGGAAATGAAGAAGTGAAGCATGATGAAAGAATAAACAATGACCGCCCTACCTGACCATTGGGGCCATCGCCTGAAGGGAATCGAGCAAAGAAGCGTTTAGACCAAGAAAGGCTTTCTAGGAAGAGGTTCCTGAAGAAGCACATCAGCAGATAGGTTTTCCGTCGTGAAGCAAGCTGGGATGAATTCCGCTTTTATCCACAGCATCTCGTACAGAAGCCTGCTACTCCGTTCATCGTTTTGATATGTATACATTGTACAAGCAACATCCAGCGAGTTCCTGAATGATTCGACATACCGACTTAAAAACGCAGTAGCATCTGTAGGAAGAAATGTTGAATTGGTGTTGTAAACCTCCAGCAGACCTCAAAATACCCACTAAGATCAAATCAGTCGTGGGGTCCCCATTTTGGTGTGGTTTTGAAGGTTCTCAGGTGTATTCATTGCCTTGTGAGCCAGTGACTCCGACAATGTGGGTCGTCACTGCCGCATGGCTGAGAAAGCCTGGCACGAGACAACCAAACTCCAACAACCTAACTCCAAAACCTTTTGTGACGTTGTTGCCCCTGGATACGAGACGAAGCAGTTAGCACTGTTCAATTGGATTTGACTGTCTATAGCCGTGCAGGAGGAGCAAGTTTCAAGGCTCTCCATCATCCATGCACAGGCAAATATGTTGTAAGGCTGACTCGGCTGATGGGGGCTGAAATAGCCGAGCTTCCGCGCTGCCACTACCCGGCGCTAATGATGAGAACCGCGCTAAGGTTATCTTAGGGCCTGCAGGGATTCTCCACGCTTTTTGGCTCCTGCTGCCTTGCCTTGAACATCATTACCTTACCGGCGTACCTCTGTCTGCGGCTTCCTTGTCGCTAACGATGACCCGGTGTATACGGAAGACAGCGACAGATTCCCAGGTAACTGGTGTCTCTCGATACACTGTCAACCCAGGAGGTAGTTGCCAGGTCACTCATCTGTGATGGAATCCCGGCCTTCATCAGTGAACACAAGTCACAACACCTCCAACTAACCAAGAGCCTTTGTTGCTATGGGCACAAGTGTTCAACGATTATATGCATCACTTTTCACGGCGAAATCTATTTCATCGGCTCCCTGATTACAAGCACCACCTATCTCTGCTGCCATCGTTCCACTGTCGATCTTAATATCAGCCGTCAGTATGCCTCGTAAAGCTTTCGTCCACGATCTACAACAATCCATCCAGACCTTTAGCCATTGTAGGGTGTCAGACGTGGCATCTGGCGTCGAAGATGGATCCGTCACATTCACCTACACCTATCAGCCCGCAAGTCTCGCCATTGTCATCCAAGCACTGGTTACAGGTAAGTCCTTCTCCTTACCCATTTGTCGACGACTAATTGTATCGCCTCTCAGATGTTGGCGAGTATCCCTCTTCTCACATGTACATGGTCTACACCACCTCGGAAAACATCCCTGCCCATCTCAGTACTGCTCTCGAAGATGTTGGGACGCTCGACGGCTGCAACGTCAGCCAAATGCTCTCTAAAGTCGCCAAAACACTTGACCAGGCCGACGCGGGCTCACAGGCCAACCCCCGGGACCCTGATGACGATGCCATGGACACCGACGACCATCTCGTCGATGGCTCCGACCCTGAAGTTGACGACGACAGCGACATCGGCTCCGAGGAGATCTGGTCACCGGCATCTCCTTCCCGCAACGAAAACACCAGAACAGATCGTCGCAAATCCTCGGAGCTGCGGAGTCGGGGTGCCATTCTATCCTCAAATCGAAGAATCAGGTCGGATCTTAGAGCGGTCAAGCAGGCTGGATTCCGCGTTGGTCACCTTGGAGGACTCATCGACAATGCTCAGGACTGTTTTGTTACCGTCTCGATACGAGTCTCCAAGCTCGGTATATCGGAAGAAGCCATGCACGCATGGCACCTCAATCCCAACCAATACTTTCTTCTCCTAATCCGATATGCGGCTGGTTATCAATCATTGGACGACCTCATAGCGTCCGGCAACTTTCACCGCTCTAAAGCAGTCAATTTTCGGGTGGGCTTGAGCCAGCACTACAAGATTCCTCTCGACGAAGCTGTCCAGGCCTTCAGTCAGCTGAAAAAGAAGTATGGCAGCTCCAGCGGCAGTGGACCCTCGGAAAATACGGATGCGAACGAGACACCAGGAATAGGAACATCCAAGGGCTTGCAACCACTTTTCATCGGAGGTCCTTTACAAGACCTCATGAATGAGCGGCTCTTGGCCATGATCAATTACCGTTCTGCCATGGGCTTTGGATGGGGAGGCGCTGAATCCTACTACATTGATCATCAGGGCTCAAATTTTTTAAGCGAAAACATCGTTGATAACAAGTACTATGCTCCCGAATCTTCAAGTCGAGCGGCCGCCCTACCCAAATTCGTGACCAACGATCACCTCGCAGCAGCCGTCACAAAGGCTTCCCTACCATTGATAGCCATGCAATTCGCACTCCGCCATCTTGTCCGCTGCACCGAATTCTGCCTCGTATGCCATGAAAGAGTGGAAGCTGATTTCGAAGCCTTGAAGCCGTATGTATGTTCGAAACCTCTCTGTTTGTATCAGTACATGGCTTTCGGGTTCGGACCCAGCATTGAGCACGACATCATTGCTCAACCGCACGTTGTGGATCTACTCATCAGTTTCTGCTACTCGAGTGCGGCCTTCGGCACCCTCAAAAACCTTCCGACAGGGTTAGCGTTAGCAGTTCCATCACCTTCACTCATGCCTGCACGAGCGCAATACCCCTATAGGACGTCGCCCTTCTCCTATACTCCCCATGAGAAAACAGAGCAAGTGAATGTCAAATCAAGCAACCCCTCCAAGTTCTACAAGGCAAAGTTTGACCAAGCAAAAATGGAACTCATTCTGTCTCCAGGCGAAATTGTTCTGTTCCCAAATCAATGGATCTTTGTCACGGTCCCTGGTACGGTCCAGCAACGCTTCCACTGCCGGGTGATCGAGGCTCTACATCCCACGATCCGTCTGGGTCCACCGGTCTGTGTGTCTGATGTTTCCGAACCTCAAGACTCCAAATCTCAATTTCAGACGACGGCCTTTAACCCACGAGGACCAGGCAGTTCGCTTATAGACCCATCCCGCTTGCCGGTACCCACTCTCCCATCATCGGAAGCAACGAAAGCTGCTAAATATCCTGAAGTGGATTTTATCGTTTACGATCAGAATTACGATGATCTCCCCTTTGCGGACAAGCAGTATACAACGTGCATGCTCTTGGAAACCCTACCTGGTGTTCTAGACATGAAGAGATATCTCCAAAGCAAAAGCGGGAAAGACATGAGTCTGAAAGAATGGCAAGATCGTATCAGCCCTGCTGCTGCTGGAGTCCTCCGATGGATAATCGCTTCCAATAGGTCTTGCATTGTTCAGGTCGATCATCTTGTGGACGGAAGTACCCATGCATCGGAGGAACGAGTGTCTGGTATGCCACAGTGGATGCAGTTTCGATTTGCACAAGGAGCGCCCGATAAAGAGCAGCGGTTTATTCAGTCGATTCGGGATGTCACTGGCCAACAGCAGTATCCTTCACTGTACGCTTGGCACGGATCGCCATTGCAAAACTGGCACTCGATCGTCCGAGAAGGGCTGCATTTCCAAGACACAGCCCACGGTAGAGCTTTTGGCCACGGAGTCTATCATGCTACCGATGTCTCGACAAGTCTGGGCTATAGTGGTAGTCATTATTATCATGGTGACGGCTCATCACCAGTATCATCAGGGGGGTGGCCCCAGAGTCACCTCAAGATCAGCCAAGCCATTGCTCTCAACGAGATCGTGAACGCACCACTGCAATTTGTCAGCCACAATCCGCATCTCGTTGTCGCCCAGCTTGATTGGATCCAGACGCGGTACTTATTTGTCAAGATCAATAATTCTACAATTTTCGATAAAGATGTTCCTCCCAAGGAAATCTATGCCCAAGATCCCAAGTACACACCCACGGGTTCTGATCGTCAGAAGATCGTCATTCCCATCACAGCCGTGAGCAAGTCCCGCAGACCTTTAACCACAGAGGCGAAGAATGGTGTCAAGAAGATGAAGACTGGGAATATTGTCGAGACGGATGATTGTGTATTTTTGAGCGATGATACCGACGTCGAAGACCTCCAGATCTTGATAGACGACGAAGAGGGGCACGAAAACAAGCCGTCAGTGCCAGCCAAAAGCAGCCATTATTCCAATCTGGTCAAAGATAAAGTGAAGCTGAAGCCCTACGAAACACCAAAGACAGACTTTGTTCCTGGCACTTTAGACTCTACAAGTCTACCCCTTCTGGAACCCCCATCATTTGCCACGCCCATGGCAACAAAGGCTTTGCAGCGAGAACTCAACAGCACCCTTAAGATCCAAGATTCTCTGCCGGCGCATGAGCTCGGCTGGTACATCAACCGCGAGCTTCTCAACAACATGTATCAGTGGATAATCGAGCTTCACTCTTTCGAATCGCACCTTCCCCTGGCCAAAGATCTGAAGGCGAAGGACCTGAAAAGCGTCGTCTTAGAAGTGCGCTTTGGTAAGGACTATCCGATGAGCCCACCATTCGTCCGCATTATTCGGCCGCGCTTCTTGAGTTTCATGGCCGGTGGAGGCGGGCACGTCACGGCTGGAGGAGCTCTATGTATGGAATTACTCACCAATTCGGGATGGAGCGCTGTTTCGAACATGGAGTCGGTACTCCTGCAGGTACGATTAGCGATGTCCTCGACAGATCCCAAGCCAGCGCGTCTGGAGCCTGGACCGGTGAGGGACTATGGTGTTGGGGAGGCGATCGAGGCATACATCCGAGCGTGCCACGCACACGGCGTTAGTATCCTTCTTTATACTCGAGAAAGTCGAGAGCTTGACTAATGGTTATATGCAACAGTGGACAGTGCCTCCGGATTTCCACTCAAGCTATGCAGTTGCCGATAATCGCTATGATCGGCCACTTCCGATAGCCCCAGCATAATGTTATCAGGATTCTTGCACAGTTGGCGCGGCATTTCGGGTAGGGATTCGTTGATACCCCTGGTGATAGGCATGGCACATGCTGGCATTGATAGCGGAAAATTTGCACTGCATCCATCTAGATGGTAAGGGGCAGTCACGGACTGGGAACAGGTGATGGATTAAAAGAAGAACTCTTTCGGCTCCGCTCGAGGTGTGGCAAAGACTAAGATACCAGTAGTAAGATAGTCACATAAGGTACGGTCTGCTATACTCAGATCTCCAGGCTTCGAAACTTGATGTCAAACGTCACGTGAGCGCGTATAAAATGTAAATTGCGGAATCGTTCCAGACTCAAGGCATCTCGTCTTCTCATTTCACTACTCGTAAAACAGCGACAGTAACGTCAAAAGTAGATACAATGACTGCTTCCTTCGCCCATCCTACTCCAAAATCCACCTACTTGACCGATCCTCTCCTCCTCCCCTTTCTCGCCCCCTCCTTCTCCGCAACCTCCTACCTCAACACCACCCTCCCCTCCCCCCCGTCGAAAGCTCACGCCAATGCCCAACAACAGCCGCAACCCACTCTCTCGGCCCTCGCCTCCCAAACCCAGTTCCAAATCTCCACCCTCAGCGCCCAGACGTCCCGCCTCTCCGCCACCCTTACGGCGCTCACAGACGATATCCTCCGCTGTAGCAGCAGATTGACTTATGAGATCGAGGTTCTGCGCGGGGAGGCGAACGGGATGGCGGAAGCGTTAGGGGAGAGAGGGGAGTTGAATGAGGCCATCAAGACATTCATACCCGAGGGTCTTCCTTCTTCCTCCCTCAATGGAATTGGCAATGGCGCCAGCAATAGCAATGATGAAGATACCACAACCACCCACCAGCACCCACAAGATCAAGATCAAGATCAAGCACACCCACCCTCCAGAGACAGCAAACAGTGCAACAAAACCCCCTCCGCAACCGACCCACCCATCACCCAACTCCGCACCCTCCTCCTCGTCCGCGCCTCCCTCACCTCCATCACGCGCATCTTCTCCCTCGCCCTATCCTGGCCTATGCCGCCCTCCCTCCTCCCCTCCAACACCACCTCCTCTCTCATATCCATAACATCACCCTCCTCGCAATCCGCGACCTCCTCCCTCGAAACGACGGGCCAGACGGCGCTCGCGAATATAAAACGCGAGATCGAAGGGATGTTGGTGGGCGGGGATATCGAGAAAGCGAGGGAGAGAGTAAGGGAGTTGAAGGGGTGTGTCGAGGTGTGGAAGGGTACGAGCGAGGAGAAGGCGAGGGGAAAATGGGTGGGGGAGGTGGAGGGGTGGGTTGAGGAGGTTGGTGGGGGGATGGTGAGGAGGGGGTTGGTGAGAGGGGAGGGAGGTGGGGGTGGGGGTGTTAGGAATGGGGATGGGCACGATAGGGTGGTGGGAGATGAGGTTAGGAAGGGGGATGGAGAGAGGAGGATTGGAGCGGGAGGGAGGAGTGGAGTAGAGCCAGCGGCGCCGGCGAGGACGGGGAGTGGAGCGGGTTTTTTGAGGAGGTTGAGGGATGAGATTTATATGGAATGAATGCCGTGTTGGGTGTAGAGGAATAGGAAGAGTGAATAGGGATCCACAAGTTCAAGATCAAATGAGATTGCTTGCACAGGTATCATCGCCAGTGAATCATACCCTATCATACATACATTTCGACCCTACGCTATGCATCAAGGCATAGTACCCCCTATACCAACAACACCACGACCCTCAACCAACATGTCTCCAACCCAACAAACATCCAGCTAAATCAAAGCACATAAACAACCCCTCCACCATCAACCTCCCTATTCCGCTCCGTCCACCTCCCCCCATCTCCACCCGCCTTCACCCCCGCCCGATCCCCCCGGCCCAGCTCCGCATCCCCATCCTGGACATCCACCGCCCACTGCGCCACAAACGCACTCAGGACCGTCCGCCTATCAATCCACTCCCCGGCCCCCTTACCCCATTGCTTTTTATTCCCACCTTGGAATAACGCTTCTTCCACGCCCTTGAACGTACCTCTCTTGTATAGCGTCTGCATGAAGCGTTCCACAACCGTACAATCAGTCTTCGTGATCTTTTTAGCCCATTGGTTCACACTGACGACGGTGCCGAGCCAAGAGGCTGAGAGCGATTTGGAATCGTACGGATACGCGGAGGGAGTGGTGGAGATTTGGCGAGTGATGTGGATGAGAGCCCACCAGTGGGAGGGTTGCCAGGGCATGTAGGATGGTACGGGTCCGACATCGACTTCTGAGAGTTTGATGATTTTCTTGGGTTTAGTTGGGAGGGGGATAGCTGCCGCTGCTGTTGAAGTGGAAGATGTGTTGGTCCATATTGGTAGGAGAGATGTTACACAGGTGAACCAGGAGGAAGGGGCTGGTGGAAGTGGAGGAGCAGATACTTCGGTAAGAGAATCCGACGTTTTTGTTTCTGCTGTGAATCTTACTTTCTTTGAGGTGCTGGCTTTGGGTGTTCGTGCGAGGCAGGATGGTGTTCGTGGTTCGGGTACCTCCTCGGATATGCCTGTTTTTGATGATGCGGGTGTGTTGACGTCGAACATATCCACCTGAGTTCCTTCGTCTAGTGGACTGGTAATGTCGTCTTGCATGAAGTGGTGGCTGAGGAGAGTCGACTCGATATCCTCGTCGTCGGTGAAAGAATCATCGCTATCCTCAGCTTCGTAGGTCGAATCTTCCGAGTCACTACTGTCGAATGGTTGGTTCAGGAAAGTCTGTCTCTGCTGGTGAGAAGGACTTTTCTCAACTTGAGCCTCTTCCTCGCTCGTCGGCGATGGCAGTGATACTTCCAGAGCCGATTTTGAATCTTTAGAAATAGATTGTCCTTCTATATCATCGCTTGCTCCATCGGCGTTCAAGGCTGAGAACCCAGGCATCGACGACTCAGAGACCCTGGAGTCCACTACGTTGTGCCGCATGGGGACTACGGGTTTTGGGCGTGGGGCCCCAGCGTAACTCGGTTGCCAGAAGAGGTCCGAGTCATTGGGTGCCGGACTTGAGCTTTGTATATCTTGAGTCTTACGCATCCATGGACTGGGTATCTGACTCCTACGTGGTTTCCTTGGCTCATTCTGAAGAAAGATGGGAGGGATATCTGAAGTTAACGGATGGGAACCAGAAACCTGGGCTTCCTCTTGCCAAATATCACCGTCGTCTTCGTACGTTGCTTCGGCGGAGCCTTCCTCCTCGTCATCGCTTTCAATGACGATTACTTGGCTTGAGTTGGCCTCGCGGATCTGCTTGCTGATCGCTTCGCGCTCTCGTTGATATCCCACTTCTCTCTCCAACATCGTCTGGTTGATGGATGATAGCTCGTCTTCAATGATGTCAGCCCCAGTTGCAGATACCTTGGCCAGATTCGCCTGTACAGCATTAGACTGCATTGTGTCAAATTTCCAGCTCATTCGATCATTGTATACACTTGCCTCGCTTCTAGCAGGGCTTGGTAGTTGAGGATTAGAGAACGGGGGCGACTTCATCAATGCCCCATCTGGGATCTTGAGGCTATACTTCTCCGTTGCAGGCAGCTCAGGATGTTTGACCTTTGAGTTGGGAGCAAACACATCTTCGTTGGCTTGCTCACCAGAACGGCCGATTTTTGGATTCTGTCTCTTAGCGAGCTCTTCACCAAGTCTCAACCCTGCTCGGAGCTCTCGACAGGTGCCAGGGCCAAAGCCGTTGAAGAGTTGGTCTAGTCGCTCCTTGGGTGACGTTGTCGAAGACATTGGCGAGGAATGGTTGAGCCATGGCGTCAATGTCGCTGGATTCTGGCGCTGTCTTGCCGGGCTCAAGACACCCTGTAGGGCAATCCCGGCACGTACTACACGAGCAAGCCTCGGTGTTCCGGATGTTGCTTTGTTCAGCTCTCCTGCAGATTTCTGCACAGCTGCGACCTTTAGTGGTGGAGGTGGCAGAGGTGAATGGTCGGAATCCGATGGCGTTACATGTCTCTTTGAAAACAAGCGCGGAGATCTTTCTAGGGGAGGTTCGGGCCCTGGTGCCACCCCTGACGAACCTTGTGCTGATGGTAGAGATGATATGGATACCATGCTGAAGCCTTCGCTCTCAATGATGGAATCGAATTCTACTTGCTGATCTTCAACGTCCGAAGATCCTCTTTTCGTACAATCAGGATCAACTGTGTGACTGCCCGGTACTGTGCACGGGGTTTTCTTTCTCTTGTCCAAGGTCGACGGGGCAGGAGGTTGACTTGCATTCTTCTTTTGACTACTCTGAGCAGAGGACGACAGTCCTAAGGTGTCCATACTCTTCCTGGGTCTTCCTCGGCCGCGCTTGGGTGATGGTGATGACTTCCCCGCAGGAGCATCAACCACTGGCTCTCCTTGTGCTTGAGCACCGCGTTCTGCTTGGCCTTTCGAGGTTGAGCGACGCTTTCCCGAGCTGTTGTTTGACTTCCTAGGGGTACCGTTGGTGTTTCTTCGGACCGGTGATGACTCGTCCTCTGCTTTAAGAGGCACGGTTGTGGTGAATGTTCGTTCGGCGAAATGTCTGGAGGGTGAACACTGGGGAATGCTGGACCCCTCTGGATGATTGTTTTGCTCCGCTTGTACGGTAATCCGTATCTGCCATGGACTCTGCTCCTTTTCGATGGCCCCCACATTTCTCTCTGGTGAGTTGAGTCGAGAATTCGGTAAGGCAGGCGTAGTGATATGGATGTCATGCGCTTGTACGTTGCCAGCCGTCGTGCTCAAGGCCTTACGCGGCGGACTCCGTCTGGTCCTGGCTTTTACCGGGGACGAAGCATTTTCCGAGATGCCTAGAGGATCTGGTGAAGAGTCCCCTTGCAGATTGATTAAAGGCATTTGGCTTGTCTTGTTCCCTCGCGGTATGGTAGACTTGGCCATACTAAGGCACGAGGTGTAAACAAAGCCCCGCCAGCGCCAATCGCATCCGCCTAACGCGCGTGTCCACGTGACCAACTGTCCCTGTCCAGTACTATGGGCGCTGTAGGCAGCCTTTTTATGATGGATGCACCCCTAGCACACTTCAATTTCTTGGATCTTCCTAACGAGATCCTGCTGAACATCGTTGAGCACGAAGTATTTCATGAAGATGTTCTCGACTGTTCTTGAATTGCAAAACCAGCTCGTACAAAACACCTGCACAGGAAGAGGAATTTGTCTACCCTCTTTGTTGGCGATGTGCACGTCTATCGATCCACGGAAAAGCGGATCGTGCCACGCGAGGTACATCCCATCTATGCTCTACGAGAACTACTTGCCAGTTTTGATGCCGCCGCCGATTATTGCAAGACTCCCAGGGTTGGAGGTATTGATCCGAAGGCCGTGTGACAGGCGAATACGATGACAATGTCGTGGACGAAGCGGTGACAATCACGAGACACCTTTACCCCCAACTTCCAGTCTGGATAAGATCCACCCAGAAGCAAGCACAATCTAGCCTCTTCATCATCTCTGAACGTCCGAGATAGGATGATTCCACCCAATGTATCACTGAGAAGAAACGCTCTCAAGAAAAGTTCGGAACATAGGAACATGATATCTCTTCCTCTGCTAGCGTTCCCTTAGCCCTCGCAGCTCATAGTATTCCCTGCCATATCTTGTTGTGTCCAAATTCGTTGTTATACAAAGGAGCAGCTAGCCATCACCATCCGAGCAATCCTCAGGACGATTTTCTTCACAGATGTAGCGGCGGTGTTACGCCCTTATTGCGTTCGTGTCGTAAATTGAGGAGTCTCGAAGAGCCTTTGAACCACGCGTTCTAGCAATTGAACGGCTACCAGCATTCTATCGCTGTGTCTCCACAATATTATCCTGGAAGATATCGTGTGGCCTCTTCGGTGCAGTGACGACAGGGCAGAAGCCACAACTCCAAAGTAGCAGCCTGGTCTCTTCGATGAGTCTCAACAAACTCGATTGCCATGGTCCCATAGCTTGAGAATAGCTCGGTTCGGATGATGGATGAACAAATCCTTCGCATCCACCCCTAGTCTTCACCTTGTGAGGATCCTGTGATAGCCTCTATAGAGCTTCCTCCAAGCTGTCAAGGTACTCTTTGGCCCACTTGGCTTCGAGAGGGTCGCCAGGCAGCACGCTGGCTACCACGGCTAGAAGCTTCACCCGGTCGATTGGGCTGAAGGGGGGTAGGGAGGTCGGATAGCGCGTTTTGAGGGCGGTGAGGAGGAGATTTAGGTTGAAGTCGAAATAGGTTGCTCTGGCTGCAACGAGGTGGTCGACGACCGCGCGGGTAGACATGGTTGTTGCGGATGTGCTACCGTCTGGTTTAGCTTGCAGCTGTAGCTGTTGCGGGAGCATGTACGTACGCAAGGGCTTTTGGGCTTGTGTTGCTGGTGAAAGAAGAAGAAGAAGAAGAAGAAGCGATGACTGCGAGGCATACTTATCTGTGAAAATTTCTACGTTAGTTGAGTCATCGGTAGAAGGATGCGTCATATTGCTGAGCAAATTGAATTGAAATTCCATGGAACCGTTATTTGCGTCAACTGAACTGGGGTACAAGTTCTGCTACCGTGTATTCAATGCTGGTGTACCAACGCTTGATTTGCTCACCGAACCACTGGTTCACCGGGCACCAAAACCAAAACAAATTAACTAAATAGAGCTTCCTAGTGCAGTTCAGCTCACCGTAAGTATCGACATGCTACGAATCCGACTGGTGCTGATACAATCTTTTCACAAGAAAGCAGCCCCAGCTGAAGAAATTCTATGCGTAAGGATTCGCACTGCCATCGATGTTGATCGCGCACCCCTTAGATTTAGCCGTCGTACAACCGCGTTCTGCATAGCTCACGATATTCGACAAGAAACATCCGCAGGCAACGGCAGAGACGGGACAGCAGTACTGCTGACGAGCGATGATGAGTATACAGCGTTGCACTCAATCTGAGAGACGGGGGTTGTCTCAAAAAGCCAGAAAGGAAACCATATCCAGCTGATCTCCAACCATCTCGACCTCAAAATTTATGCTTCTCTCAGCGTCACTGCCCAGAATGTTATCCTTATTGTTCCTTTCAACTTCTTTTGTCGCCTCTGTCCCGCTACAACCCGGCGACCTCGCCCAAAATCCAACCTATTTGTCCTGCCCAGACGTCATCAAAACGTTTTCTGAACCCGGCCTCTACAACGTCGTATATGACTAACGATCCCAAATTCGTCTACGACCCCGCAGATTCCACCTCGACCGACCAACAGATCTTCCCATCCTCCGCGTGGACGTCCGACGAATGCAAACCCGCTCTCGAAGCCGTCTGCCAGGGCACTCTTGCCGGCAGCTGGACCTGGGGCTGGCATAGCACCAAAGGAGTCACATGCCAAGCAGGCATCTCTCAGGACAGTAACATCTATGGTCCCCCAATGGCGGTAAAGGTCTCCTGGAATCGGCATGCTGCAGGAGCAATATTGAAGTTATGCGAAATGTACCGCAGAATTCCCTGCGGTCTTCCTCCACCGAGCCGGAATCTACCTCACCGTTCGAGGCTCGGAATGGGAACAGATTGAGCGTCAATATCGCGCCAGGAGAATTTCCATTCACGGAATCTTCCGATAAGTATGGATCCCTGGTCGATGCCAACGGTGTGCAGGTGACGGCGGGCAGTACGTCGTATATTTTACAAGCGTATGCAAGACCCCTGGCATCCGATATTCTTTTAGACATTTTCCGCTGACGATGGATTCGATATAGTGTTGGTGCGCCCTACCCTTTCAAAGCGCGATATTGTACGCGAGATGATACCAAATAGGATCTGGCACTGAACATTGGGCGAGATGAGTGGTGTGTTTGCCATTATTGAGAGGGGCTTCTTGGGTGAATTGGAAAATATGCAGTTTCGCTAATGTACGTACTGCTGATCCCCGGGGGAGAGGATCGAGAAGATAATGAAGATCATCCCAGTCATTACATAGAATGAAATTTTTCCGGATAGTCGATGTTTGAGATGCTGGCCAAGCACAAACGATAGGATTTGCGCACAGAAGCTCCTACAGTCCAGACCTCTGCAATAATGAGAGGAAGGTTCGACGCCATCGAAGTCTTGGACGCAGTGCTTAGTAACGCTGGCAGTACCTACTAACTACCGAGGCTACCTACAACGTACATTTCATGCATGCGACTGAGCGCATTAGCTTTTCAATTATCTGCAGGGAAATGCAGGTTTTCTGTTCAAAGGAGTGTTGATTCCAGGGAGACGTTATGTACTGTTGCTAATCGATCACGATTCCAACATTGACCAGGGACTCAAGATCTCGTTGTGCATGATAATTCTGTAGCTGATGGGGCAATGTTCTCCACTAGTTGCAGATGCAGGTAAAACGGTCGGCCATGCCAGTGGTCAATCTTAGTCTGTCCTCCAATAATCGGCGTGTCCCCAGCGGCACAGTCGGTCTGTGGGAGTCTGGTCTCTTGCGGCGTCGGCAGCCCGAGGCAGTTGAAGGAGCTGGATAGGACATGACTTGGTGGTGGCTACGGCAATGACGGGACACCACCATCTGTTGCCTCGTTGCAGCAGCTCTGGTTTGGAAACTTTGATCGTGCTGCAGGGAAACATGAAGGTCGGTTTCAGGTTCTAGAGGAGTGAAAGTGATTGGTGGAGGATTGGGCGGGAGCTCAGACTCAGAGCGGGAGTGTCGAAGCTTACCGTAAGGTATTCTAGGCCGTGGCGCTACTCTTGTTTGGCCACCTTTGCAACACGCTATAAGCGGCGACTATTTTAGTAGCTCTTGGCGTTCTCCATCAGAACCAGTAGCCTAGCAAAACAGACCAACCTATAACTGTTTTCGAGAATTGAGAAGTATTAATCAGAGGAGGACCATCATCTAAGAAAAGTTCCGACGAAAAAGCGTAGGAAAGCAGGCGTTGTGGCCTAAATCCGTTAATATCCGTGTTGCAAAAGTGGGTGTATTGCAAAGGTGGCAAAACAAGAGTAGCGAGGCTAATCCGATTAGATCCCTGCTTCCCGCAATCGGCCCTTCTAGATGTGATTTCGGACATTAGTCCCGGCAACAGCAACCAACCTAAGTTTACGACTTTCCATCAGACAGCCGCCCGCCTTTTCTTGCCTCGATTATTTACTTACCTCTTCCGTCGGTCTCTGTGCTTGTCTGTCTATACCAGTCCGTCGATCACTCCCCTTCTTGATTCTCTCGATAGTTGCACCTTTGCTATTGGACCATCGGGTTTTTGCATATCCCAATCACAATACCTTTGTTTGGACACTGTTGGCTTCACCACCTCGAATAACACCGGACTAAGCCAGCTCGCTCCTCTTGCTCTTCCTGGAGCATCCTCACACAGACCGAAAGCAGAGGATGAGAGCTTGTCGATGACAGCGATTGACATGATCTGGCAGATGCCAGACCAAACCATACCTACAGATGATGCTAGCCCGCCAGTCCTCAATCCTCCGGGCATCCTAAGGAGCTCCTCCGACTCTGTAGTGAACAGTAAGATAGGACCAGGCGAGAAGCTCTTACGATTCGATGGCCGGAGGTCCACCAGCAAAGAGCACCAACGACTGCGGGATGATGTTACCGTTGATACAATTGAACAAGGCACCCTGGTAGTCGCTGCTCGGGCAACTTCGCCCTTAAAGGCACCACCTCAGCCAAAGACAGCAACACTCGCCACCAAAGCCAAGCAACAACATTTGCAGTTGCCCTCCTTCCAGGCCTTGGGTATTGCGAATCCATATCCAATCAGTATTTTGACCCCTCCCGAGGAGCCTACCTCTCTCAACTGGACATCGCCAGATGTGGACTACACACCCACCGCATCCAGCTCAATACGGGGCAACACCCGTACAAGCAACGCCCGTCAAAGTCGGGTCCCCAGCACCTCGATCCTTGGAGCGAGCAACGACGATACGACCCCGACACAAGCTACTTCGGTGGGCTCCTTGATCTCACCATCTGTTCCTTCGGAGCAGAGACCTGGCAGTAATTCATCCAACTCGAGCACGGCGACAGAAGTCGCCTCCAATATGCCTTGGCTGAATCAAGCACTTGGTTTCGTCTGTGAGTGAATTTTCTTGAACGCGAATGTCGGTGAATACAATGGCTGAACTATCCCAGTGGATCTTGTACCCTCTGGCGACGACGCTACAGGCGAAGTTCGCATCCTCAACCAAGTTCAACCACGTCCATTACCTCAAAATGTGCTCATCGTGCCTTCAGCGTTGACCGGGGTCATCAATGCCCTTCAGGCGACTTTTGAACGATTCAGCGCTACACGATACATTGATGTCACATACGCAGTCCCTGGGAAGTACAGCTTCGGGCAGCTCCCCAGTAGTCCCGTGACAACGCCCAACCGACCGGCAGCAACCGCGAGCATGGGTGATTATTTCTCCATGCCAAAGACGGTCGTTTACGCAAAAGGGACTTACGCTGCCACGTACGCCGAAGCGTGCCAGAGTCTTGCCAGTAATCCGAGCAACAAAGGATCGCCCCAGACCGTGGTTGCGCCTTCGACCATTACCATTTCCACATTGGAACGGTTCATTCCGCCAGCCACCAGACAAGAATACGAGCATCTATTCACGATGGATGAGCCATCGGCGCTCGTTGATCGCATGTCTGAACTGAAGCCCAACGGCGGGTGCATGGTCTTCATTTACCCTACCAAGCAGGGAGCCAGCACGTTCAAGCACAACTACGTCGGACCAATCCTGGGCCCAGTACTCAGCACGATGATCGGAGTGCGATGTATACCGGAAAACGTGGCTGAGAAAATCAACAAGCTTGAGGCCATGGATGTGATGTCAAGATACGAGCTGCTACTGAGTCGGGTCAAGCAATTGATCACAAACATGAACGAGAAAGGCAGCAGTACCATGCGTGGATTCAGTCTGGCCATGGCCAGTAAAGAAAAGGTGCACCTGGGTCGAGGAGTTTGGGCGGAGTGGTTCCTGGAGCAGGAACTCCCTCGCTTCCGTCAAGTTGTGGATGACTACTACGGGCGCACTCCGGGGAGAGGGCTGCCACAGGCGTACAATCAGGATTATACCGCGGCAGGAATGGTGGCCGAAATCATTGATGGGATCAAGGAACGGCCGTACGACGGTGGAGAGCCCCAGGAGGGAATCGAAGTCGGGGTCTTTGTCATCAAACGGGAATGATGATTGCACGCGCATGAGAGCGACGGCGTTGGCGTGGCGGACTTGTGATACCTTTGCAGCATATGGGCAGGATAAGGTAACGGAGAAGGGCTGGGATGGTGTACAAACATAATAAGCTGTGTACGGATATGAGATAAATGGTCGTGTTGACCGCCCGTCGTTCGAGTAGTCTCAACCGATTACTCCCGTTTACATTGATTCTCCTTCATCTGAGTCATCTTAGTCAGGACTCTCAGATAACAAGTCGTCCTAAACGCCAGGGTGACTCAGACTCAGCCCAACCAGGTACGAGAAGCTTGCTTGATTCGGTCGTTACCGATCTTTTCGGACCGGGATATAAACCATTGACCAATGGCATCATCAGAATTAACTGTTTGGGACCAAAATGGAGTCAGTGGACCCTTGCACCATGCTTAAGTCCGTGCCGACAGACCGCTACTTACCTTAAGCTTTCCTATCTTAGGCTATGACGTGCTTTGTTCTGCTTACAAAACCACCAAAATATGAGAGTAATATGCATGTATGAATATCTGACGTGAGCCTATATAATCATATAATCTATGACGGTCTATTGACTTTCCTTCATTGTTCAATCCTTTGCATCAGGCTTGGTCGCTATGTTATGTTCGGCCAACAGCCAGGCGAATTCTATCGCTTGCGAGCCATGTCAAGCGGTAAGTGCAAACCGCCGACTCTACATGGAATCTTGGAGCATTGCTAAGTATTGTGTAGCCCCTGATGCAGATTTGCACCACGTTGTACCTCCTACTCCACAATTGCACCCTGATGGCAGTCAGGCCGTGGGCGAAGAGCCAAGCTCCACCGCTGCCACTACAACCGTTGTCCCCACACCAGAGGATCCGTCAACCTCCGAGATCGACGGGACCTGGGGCGAGCGAGATGTGGGCGGACCTGTCAACCACCGCATGGCCATGGACGACTACGAGTCCATGAGGCGAGAGCTATCTCAACTCAGCCAGATCCAGTCGAAAGGATCCACCAAGACCGGCCGAATGGCCCTTTTCCCATCTCACACGTCACAAAGCAGAAAGTCCAAGAGGTCGCAAACATCAGCTTCACTGCGGCGACCGCCTTCTTCGGAAAGCATCCAGGCCGAAGACCTCGAGGCTGGCGATGCAGAGGCCATGGCAGAAAAGGAAGAAGAATTCGAACTCGGCCGCTTCATCAAAGAGGGGCACTTTGAGAGACGGACTGAGGAGGGTCAATCTGCCAAGAAGGTCGGAGTCATCTTCAAGAATTTGACCGTCAAGGGTACGGGCGCAACGACAAGCTTCGCCAAAACATTGCCGGACGCCATCCTGGGTACCTTTGGACCTGATTTGTACCGCATCGTCTCGGGTTTCATCCCTGCACTCCAAAGGCACAACGCTGGCGTAACAAGAACACTGATCAATGGTTTTACTGGCGTTGTCCGGGATGGCGAGATGATGTTGGTTCTTGGGCGACCAGGATCCGGGTGTACATCCTTTCTCAAAGCTCTAGCAAACAAACGTTCCGAGTATGCTTCTGTTTCGGGCGACGTGACCTATGGCGGTATTTCAGCAGCAGAGCAGCACAAGCGCTACCGTGGTGAAGTCAACTACAACCCTGAAGATGACCAACATTTCCCGTCTTTGAACGTCTGGCAAACGTTGAAGTTCTCCCTTATGAACAAGACCAAGAAGCGACACCATTCGGAGATTGGTATCATCATCGAGGCGCTGCTCAAAATGTTCGGCATATCTCATACAAAAAAGACCTTGGTCGGGAATGAATACGTACGGGGCATTTCGGGAGGGGAGCGGAAGCGGGTGTCGATAGCTGAGACCTTGGCTACCAAATCTACCGTCGTGTGTTGGGATAACTCAACGAGAGGGCTCGATGCGAGTACAGCGCTCGACTATGCGAACTCGCTTCGCATCATGACGGATGTGTGCGATCGTACGACTCTGGTGACGCTCTATCAAGCCGGCGAAGGCATCTATGAGCTCATGGATAAGGTCCTTGTCATCGATGAAGGTCGCATGATGTACCAAGGTCCAGCCAGCGAAGCCAAGCAGTATTTCATTGACTTGGGATTTAACTGCCCACACCGTCAGACCACCGCTGATTTCTTGACGAGTGTGACGGACCCGGCTCAACGACTCCTTCGGGATGGATATGAGCTTTCCGCTCCCAAGACGGCTGCCGATTTCGAGCATACCTTCAAGCAGAGTGAGGCCTACAAGAAAGTGTTGGCCAATGTGGCAGACTACGAAAGATATCTCCATCAAACCGGTCATGAAGATGCGCACCAATTCAAGCAGAGCGTCCAGGACCAAAAGTCGAAGACCGTGTCTGAGAAGTCCAGCTTCACTGTTAGCTTCTGGCGTCAGATACTGGCTTGTACTGCCCGCGAATTCTGGCTTGTCTGGGGCGACAAACCCACGTTGTATACCAAGTTTTTTATCATCGTATCCAATGGTCTCATTGTTGGCAGCCTTTTCTACGACCAGCCGAATAGCACTGACGGCGCCTTTACTCGTGGCGGCGCGCTCTTCTTCTCAATCGTTTTCCTTGGATGGCTTCAATTGACAGAACTCATGAAGGCCGTCTCTGGGCGAGTAGTCATTGCCCGTCATAAAGACTATGCCTTCTACCGGCCAAGCGCCGTATCGCTCGCTCGCGTTCTCGCCGACTTCCCCCTAATCCTTGTTCAAGTCATCATCTTCGGAGTCATCATGTACTTCATGACCAACCTTGATGTTGACGTATCGAAATTCTTCATCTACGAGCTCTTTGTGTACATTACGGTTTGTAAAGATCCCTGGCTTATATTATTTGTGATTCTGACAATGATCCAGACGATATGTATCACGGCCCTGTATCGGTTTTTCGCCGCCCTTTCACCTACGATTGACGATGCAGTGAGGTTCTCCGGGACGGCTCTGAATCTTCTCATTATCTACACGGGATACGTCATCGTGAAACCGCAGCTTCTAGGAGAAAAGATCTGGTTCGGTTGGCTGTACCATGTTAATCCCATTTCCTACGCGTTCGAAGCCGTCTTGACCAACGAATTTGCTGGTCGCGTGATGAAATGTGCCCCATCCCAACTAATACCGCAAGGACCTGGCATTGGATCACCATACCAAGGTTGTGCACTAAGCGGAGCCCAGCGTGGTGCAACTAGCGTGACGGGCGAAGAGTATCTCGGTACGACCTATGAATAGTAAGTCGAATCTTGGTCCAGGCTGCTATCATGTTAACGGCTCTAGCACTCGCTCCCATTTGTGGCGCAACTTTGGGGTTGTCATTGCTTTTACCGTGCTATACATCCTCGTCACTGTCATCGGTGCCGAACTGTTCCAATTCGACCGTGGTGGAGGAGGTGCTACTACCTTCAAGAAGAGTGCTAAAAAACACAATACCTCTGGATCCAAGGTTGCCGATGCGGAGAAAGGAGGTGACTCCGGTGACAGTAGCGCATCTAGTGGTCAGTTGAGCAACGAGAAGGAAGAAAAGGTCGTCCCTCAAACAGCGCAGGGCGACGAGATCTTCACCTGGACCGATGTCGAGTACAGTGTACCCTATGAAGGCTCGCAATTGAAATTGCTGCACCAGGTTCATGGGTATGCCAAACCTGGAGTTATGATCGCTCTGATGGGTGCTTCGGGCGCTGGCAAGACCACTCTATTGAACACCCTGAGTCAGCGTCAGACGGTAGGAGTCGTCTCTGGCGACATGCTGGTCGACGGTAAGCCCTTGGGAAAGGAGTTTCAGCGCATCACCGGGTTCGTGGAGCAGCAAGATATCCACGACGGAACGGCTACCATAAGAGAAGCGATCGAATTCTCAGCTATCCTACGCCAAGAGCGCCACATCTCTACCGCCGACAAGATGGCCTATGTCGAAGAAATTATTGAATTACTGGAGCTGGGCGAGCTTCAAGATGCCCTCATCTCTTCCCTGGGTGTGGAGCAGAGGAAGCGAGTGACAATCGGGGTGGAACTTGCAGCCAAACCATCTCTTCTCTTCCTTGACGAACCAACCTCAGGACTGGACAGTCAATCGGCATACTCGGTCATCCGTTTCCTTCGCAAGTTGGCTCATGCTGGTCATGGCTTGATCTGCACGATCCACCAGCCCTCTTCGCTTCTGATCCAACAATTCGACATGATCCTGGCCCTAAACCCGGAGGGCAATACCTTCTACTTCGGACCCGTGGGTGATAATGGCGCAGCAGTGAACAGCTACTTCTCTCAAAGAGGCGTGGTATGTCCATCAGAGAAGAACATCGCCGAGTTCATCCTCGAAACCGCCATCAAAGGGGGCAAGCGCTCCGACGGTAAACGTCTGGACTGGACCAAGGAGTGGCGAGAGTCCCAAGAGAAGAAAGATCTTCTTACAGAGATTAATCGCATCAAGTCTGAACGATCCAAACTCCCAGCTAAGGAAACAACCCAATACGAATATGCCTCCCCTGTATGGCTCCAAACCACCTCTCTCACCACGCGCATGTTCACCCAACACTGGCGCGACCCCTCCTACTACTACGGCAAACTCTTTGTCGCCGTCATCACCGGTATTTTCAACGGCTTTACCTTCTACGCCCTTGGTAACACCGTCCTCGACCTCCAAAACCGCATGTTCACTGTCTTCCTCATCGTCCTCATCCCACCCACCGTCGTCAACGCCGTCGTGCCCAAATTCTACCAAAACCTGGCACTCTGGATGGCACGCGAAAACCCAAGTCGCATATACAACTGGTTCGCCTTCTGCACCGCCTCGGTCGTCACCGAGATCCCCATCTCCATCCTCAGCGCCCTGGTCTACTGGCTCCTCTGGTACTACCCTACGGGACTTCCCCGGGATTCCTCCACAGCCGGCTATACATTCTTCATGACGATGTTATTCTTCCTCTTCCAAGCCAGCTGGGGTCAATGGATCTGCGCCTTCGCCCCCTCCTTCACCGTCATCTCCAACGTCCTCCCGTTCTTCTTCGTCATGTTCTCCATCTTCAACGGCGTCGTCAGGCCCTATAGCCAGCTCGACGTCTTCTGGAAATACTGGATTTATTATCTCAATCCGAGTACATATTGGATCGGAGGCCTTATGGCCGCTACGCTGCCGACTGTTCAAGTCCAGTGTGCCCCGCAGGAAGCCGCGTACTTCGATCCTCCGCCAGGCCAGACGTGCAGCCAGTATGCCGGCAATTTCGTCACGCAAGCCGCGAGGGGGTACCTCCTGAACCCAGATGCAACAACTGAGTGTGGATATTGCCCCTACAGGACAGGCGTGGAATACATGGCCACCCTGAACGTCGTACCGAGCGATAAATGGAAATATGCGGCAATTTTCCTGGCATTCTGCATCAGCAACTGGGCGCTTGTTTATTTCTTTATCTGGACTGTGAGAGTCAAGGGGTGGAGCTTTGGGTTCGGGTATTTGTTTGGGGGATTGGGGAGGGGAGTTGAGGTTGTGAAGGGGGGTGTGAAGAAGATGGTTGGTGGCAGTAAGGGGAAGAAGAGGGGTGATGGAGGTGAGAAAGAGACTGGATGAGAGATGAGATGAGATGTTAGATGATCAAAGTCCATGTTTTGATATAAAGGATAAGTTGATGGAAGGCAATTTCTGGGCAAATGCATAGCGGTGATACCCCAGGGCATGCATGCATAGCAAGTACGAAATGAAATAGAGAGAAATAGAATAGACGAGGAGATGTAATAATTACAGCACTCCTTCATCAGGGCAATATGACTTTGGTATACAACATATATATTGTATTGACGAAATCAAACTCCGCATGGTCTATCACCCCTTTCCTATAGTTGAGCAAATATCACCACGAAATATAAGCCCGATGAATTTCAAGCATCAAACCCAAATAACTGCTTCCATCAATCGATTGTACACATCAATAAAATACAATTCATCGAAGCCGATAGCATCCAGATGAATGATGAAACCCATACATACAACAAACCTCTCTAGACGCTACAAGTCCAAAAATCCCTCCAACCATGCAGCCCAAACCTTGAAACCAAATACCCTACCACATACACGAATCCATCTCATTTCCCCCTTCCCCCCCAACAAAAAAGAAAAAGAAAAAAAAAGAAATCACAAATACGAAACGACGGAAGCACGCTCAAAACACGAGCTTCGAAACTCTCAAGCTCTCCCTTCCCACCCCCTCCCTCCTCACTCACACAGTAGATGGGTAGCTCCAATCCCAACCCCCATACTAAAAATAGCCCTCGTCCACCGACTCATCTATCTATCCCCTTTGCCTGCGACGGTAGAAAGACAGTCGTCGCCCGGACTGATTACCCTTCTTGCGTTATTCACTACCTTTTTTAAGCAGGATAATCCAGCACTCTTAGGGCTACGTCTATGCTGTTCGGCTTAGCGTTGGTGTAGGCAGGGATCCGATACCAAATCAGATACGGAATGTATGAGATGACAGAAGTGTCTGATTGGGGTTTCTTCGTAGCGAGGCGGTGAATAGGAGTGGAGAGGAGGGGAGACTTTAGCGGGCGATGGGATAAAACCATACCTATATTAACTCCGTATGATTCGCGCAATTGACATATCTCCCTATCTTGCAGGAGGGTTTTCGTCTTGAGATAGCTCCCACTCCACTATCTCCCCGCTCTTTGGCATAAATGCTTTAAAAATTGATGATAGAATCATGCTCATGCTCATCACCACCCTCATCCAACTCCTCCCTCAGAATCTTCACTTGCTCTTTCATCTCCCGCCATAGGATATAGCGATCTAAATCTTTATCCTGATCGCCTGTATCCCATCGTCCCTCCCAGGGGATGGATGCGTCGACCTTCGCACATGCAGACCTTTGCGAGCACTCCTGCTCGTCGGCCGCGATGGCCAACAAACTGGCCACGAACGCCTCTTGGATGTAGGCGAAGCTGAAACCGGCGGTGATGGATGCGATGGCTTTGCATAGGACGGAGGGGAATTCGATTTCTGGGTCCTCGTGTTCATCACCACCTGTCCTGCCATCTACGCTCTTTTTCTTTTTCCCATCATCATCAGCGCCCAATTTCCTGCGCCAAAATTCGCAATACAAGATCCTCTCGTCCGTTCCGGGCAAGCCAAAGAAGAATTTCCGATCGAATCTGCTCGGGCGTTTCCTAATGCCCGGGTCCAAACGTTCGAGATGGTTTGTGGATCCGACCATCAGGATCCCGTCGTTGGATTCCAATCCGTCGACTTCGTTTAGGAAGTAACTGCGGACGTTATCCGTGACAAGGGAATCCAGATCTTCGAAAACGAGGAGGCAGGGGGCTTGAGTGCGGGCTTGGCGGAAGATGGACTGGATGCTGTATTCCGGGCCGCCGTAGGAGGAGAGGGAGCGGACGTAGAGGGTTGGAATGGGGGAGGGGGAGTGGAGGGAGAGGGTATGCATCATCGCTTTTATGGAGATTGTTTTACCGTTGCCTGGGTACAGATGTTGTTAGTGAAATCTGCAGCTTGAATCAAGTACAATGAAGCTTGGATGTGAGAATGGAAAAGACGAGACTTACCTGGCGGACCATAGTAAATGACCCCTCTCTTCCACGGTACTTTCAACCGCTTATACCGTTCCTCGCCCCCAAAGAACTTCTCCATCTCCCCCTTGATGCTCTTCTTCATCTTCTCGGCCAGTATAACGTCATCCCAGCTACTCTTCTGCACCTCCTGCCACAACTTGTGGTTCTTGGACCAATACCCATCATTGAAGACCAGAATTTCGTCATGGAGTTCGTTCCAATAGGAGCAAGCGGCCAACAGGAGCGCGTCATTGGCGGAGGCAGAGGACCCAAGGATATAGGTGATTTCCTCATCGTAGTCAACGTGTGTGCCGACGACGTTGTAGAGGATGTACTCGTATTCGCGCCAGGTGTAGATGTAGCGGCCGAACTTGACATTGTCGATGAGGAAGCCTGGGGAAGAGGAAACGCGAGCAGGGGGTGGGATGTAGCGGCGCCATTTCAAGTCGGTTGGAAGGGCAGTGGATTGGAAGTCTGGAGAAGTGGATGCGGGGCTTGCGGAGGCATGACCGGCGGCGGCGAAGCCGAGGAGGTTGGAGGAGTAGGTTGGGCTGATGGTCAGATGGAGATTAGGGTATTCCTTTCGCAAGGCGGAGTTGAGAACGACATTGGTGTTTGTGCGAGGAGCGGTGGAGTTGTCGTAGAAGGAGTTGTAGATGCGGTCGTCTCCTGCGCTTGAGGTGGGGCGGAAGGGGAAAGGGGCTGACGACGGATTGGGCTGGGTCCTCATGGTGTCTACTTGTCCCAAGTATATAAGGTAGTTGGCAGATCGACGTACTGTGACGGATGTTTGCAGGACATGATACTACTGCTTATGTCGATTCTAATACATAGGAGCAGCTTGCCTCTTATATACCTTAGCAAGAGCTTCAAGAGCGCTAGAGCTGTTGGCGGCTGTTGCCTTCTTCGCCGGCAAGAACACAACTGAACACAGCCCCAATCCAGACCCTGAAATATTTTCATAGTACGGAGTAGTACCGGCACTTCGGCAGACGGCATCTTCGGATATGGATGTAAAGATCCCCTGTCTGTTTCAAGACCCTCTGAAAAGTGCATAGACCGATAGCCACATAAGATACAGTTGCCCGAAGGTTAGAAGACAGGGAATCGATCACTGGCCAACAATACTGAAGTCATACTGCGCAAATACGACCGCCGGCTCGGAGTCGACGGTGTATATTTGGTATTCATCTTGACCCCATTCGGGATGATTGATCCCGTCGATCCATTGCTGCGTTTCGATGACAACGCCTACACAGAGTAAGTCAGTACGACTGCGACAGGTCCATCTGAAGACACATACAGCCATATTTCTCCACGTAGGTTGTATTGCTAGCATGCTGCTGACTCTGCTTCACTGGCATCGTCCCGTTCGTATTATCACACGTGTAGATCTGCAGACTTTGCTGGTCGGTATAGATATCCATCTGAATGCCTGTCGAATTGGAGCTCAGGGTCAACATGCTCAGATCGGTGGCTTCGGGGCCAGAATAGCGTGGTCGATCTAGGATGAATGCATTGTCGTAGCCTGTGCAATTGTATCCGCAGCCGTTGACCGCAGATTCGATATCACGGCCAATCTGCTTTGGAGAGGTGAAACCAAGGTAGGAGCTATTGTTGTCGCGGTTGACCGTACCGATGGCCCCGGTTGGGACTTCGATATTGTCGATTTGGATGTAACGAGCTGCGTACGGCATGTGCAGGGTGTGATTCAAGACGGTGGAGCCGGCAGTATCGACGAAAGCGCCGAGGTTCCAGTAGACGTGGTTTGCCAGCATGATCGGTGTGGGCTCATCGAGGGGAATTGACACCAGGCGGGAGGTCCATCTTGGGCCGGCGGAGACGCTGTATGTGGCGTAGGTCATGACATTTCCTGGGAAACCCTCGAACGCCTGGTCGAGCAGGGAGAAGGTCACTGAAGATGCGTTGGCAGAGACTACGGTCCAGTTTCGCTGGTCATAGCCAATGTTGCCGCCGTGCAAGGTATCCTGGCCCATGTTGTCGTTCTGCGGAACATGCGAGTTCACGCCCTGCACGGTGAATGTACCGTTCTTGATGCGGTTGGCGTACCGGCCGACGACTGGACCAAGGTAGGTGTGGACAGTCTGATCATCGCGGACGAAATCGGAGGCGTCGTCATAACCTAGCACCACGTCTTGTGGGACACCGTTCCTGTCGTTGACATAGAGGTTGGTCAAACGAGCGCCGTAGGGAATGAAGGTTGCATTGATGCCTGGCGCGGAGATGGTGTACTTCTGCAACGGATCCGGGTTCTGGGCAGAGACGGCAAGTGACAACATGGAGACGACGGAAGTAATGAAAAGTAACATGGCTGAATGACTTGAGAAGACTGGACGTGGTGCTCGTTATGCACAGAGGGAACAAGCAAGGACGTGGTCCTGGCAGGGAGCAAGCTGGAGAATTCGGAAAGAACGAAGAAGATAAATGGAGCACAGGTACTTATCTGTAGTGCTTGGTCAGACCTCAGCTGGTTGACGCAGGTACTAGGTCCGAAGTGAAGTTGCCCCCTTCGGCGGGGTTCATTGATGGGAGAAGGAGCTACATGGCAGCAGAGGATGATGTAATTCACAAACAAAGGAGCTCTGTGCAGCTACTCGAATGCTTCTAGCTTCACAACATAGTATGAGTGAGGCTTCTAGCATGTCAGTAGTTGCGGAGACAGTCAGCATAAGGTAGATGGAGGTGAAGCTGTCATGAGGACGGCAGAAGGGGAGCTGTCGTCTGTGTTGATTGCCGATGTGTGGGGAACCCTGACCATTCAGTTGTACTAGCCTTTTCTAGACGAAGAGGCTCAAGTATTGATGATGCGGAAAGCTTTGCGTGGGAAGGAGTTGTTCAGCATTGGAAGCAGCCTCTGACGTTCTTGTGAGAACGCCAACTTGAAGACCAACCTGGAGGTAGCCAATCGTCAGGAATTCATCAAGGTACAGGGGTCTTGGAACTCATCTTGTTTCACTATAAAGCCTTCCAGTTTCCAGACCAGCAATGCATCAAATCATCGTATATACACGACCGACAGACTCCCGCTCTCATGCCAACAGCAATCCATTGAAATAGCAACGTAAGGCTAGAACACACTGATATAGTTCCCAATCCGCTCCTTCTGGTTCTGCGCAATGCATTCCGCGATCCATGTTATATTCCGGATTTCCTGTTGGAAAAGGTTAGCCATCCAACGAGCATCCAGCAAGGGGAGATACTGACTTGTTCTCGAAGCTTCACCCAGGCATAGATCACAGCATGCGTGAATTGCACCGTGAACGTCATTTTCGACAGCTCCATTTCCTTCTGATAGAACATATCCTCCAAGCTCTTGCCATCACTACCGGCGCCGCCGCTCATATTCCCAGCCCCTGACCCACCCATACCCATCTGCTCAAAGTACGACTTGTAGTCTGCATTGCCGCTCACGGCCAGTCCAACCCCTTCAACGTCATCGGCTCGGGAGAGCATGAGGGTGCCTTCTGGGTACAAATTGCCAAATTCTGGGTACAGCTTCTTTCGATCTTGCTTGGAGAGTTCCGTCCCGAAAGAATTCAAGGTGATGTTGATGGCTCTCCTGTCTGCCTCGAAGGCCAATATCCCCGTCATGACCTCTGACGTCGGTGTTCCTCGGATCTCAGCATCTTCATTGACAAAGCGGTGGAAGTCTTCCAAGTAATTCTTGTACAGCGTATTCCGGACAATCTCAATGTTCAGCTCATCCAAATCCTGATGGCTCAACGATCCCTTGAAGTATGGTGCCAGTGGGGTCTCGATGAGGACAGAGTTGTAGAGCTCTTCGATGTTGGTCGCCACGCAAAGCACCGGCATTGTTTCGAACCAACCCAGTGGATGACATCTTTCGAGTAGTTCCCGAGTATCTCGTTCGTGCAGTGTGCCAGTAATGAGAAGAGCAACGTTATCGATCATGTATCCATACGTCAGATATTCCATGAACTTGGCCAGAGACCCTGTGGCTTGAGCTTGGAGATATCGGAACTCTGCTACGAGTTTGTCGGTGGTTTTGTTGGCGAGGGAGGAAGTGGATGGATTTGGGGGAAGGGAGGCGAGGAAGTCGCCATAAGCGGGGGAGAGCTGAAGTTTGACATCTTGAGAGTTGTTAGTCTGCTGTCTGAGTTGCAATATAGAACTTGGACGGACCATCGATGGTTTCGCATTGGGTCAGGTTGTTGTAATTCTGGCCTGTCAGAAGGCTGTTCCTGTATCCTCGAACAATGCCTTCCAGGAAGCTGTGGTGGTCAGCTAAGCTACCATCAGCAAGAGTTAATGTGTAACAGAACATACCCGCCATTCACGTTGTAGAAAAGACCCTCCATAGCAGCAGTGTTATTGTGGAGAGTAAAGGTGCAGGCGGCGACCAGTCTCCTAGTGAAGACGTCGTTAAGCATTTGCTCGAGCCACTAGACTAGGCTTCAATGGGCATCACTAGCGATTTCGAGATTTCGATTCTCCAACCACAAATTCTGCGTCGAGCTTCAAAATTTGGGGAAGGCGCACCTCCCACAGCACGCTGCGTAACCACTCCAAAACTCCAACGCGACTTCCGAACGAGGATGGGGCTCTTCATACTTCAGTCAGTCATGCATTTGAGAAACAATCTACCACCAAGCAACCATGCTAATACTGACCAGAGAAACCCCCGTGGGGTACGCGCTGCTCAAAGCGAAGAGCTCCAAGCTGCTGAAGGAAAACCACTTCAAACCCGAAGAAGACACTGCGGAAAATATCTGTAGCCTGTACGTTCAAGACACATGTTCTGCGCCGTTCTCTGCACCATCAATCGTCGCTAACGGCCATTCTTCAACAGACTAAAATTGAGAGAATTCCATGCATTTGACAGCGCAGCAACCGGTACCCCTACCTGAAGACCTTCGATCGTTTCAATCTCTGACTTGTGCAGCTCTTGAACAAAGTGCCGCGATTGTCGAAGGAAAGGTTACGCCCACACTTGCGGGCATGCTTGATGCGATCAAAGATGAAAAGAAAGCATCCCTGGCAGTCGCAGATCCCAAACTTGGTATATGAACACTGTAATCTAGTCCACGATGATTGCTTACAGGCATGTCAGCGAACGCCATCAACAAGCTCCCACAATTGTCTCTTTCGCTCATCTCGGACGCCTCCACCGCCGACCTTTACCGCTCAATTCGCAACCATCTTTCCTCTTTGATACCTGCGCTTGTTCCTGAAAAAATCAACACCATGTCGCTTGGTCTATCCCACTCCCTCTCGAGGCACAAGCTCAAATTCTCCCCCGACAAAGTGGATACCATGATCATACAAGCCATCGCCCTTCTCGACGATCTCGACAAGGAACTCAATATCTATGCCATGAGAGTCAAGGAATGGTATGGCTGGCACTTTCCGGAGATGGCCCGGATCGTGAATGATAATTTGGCCTATGCTAAGATCATCATCGCCATGGGGATGCGCACAAATGCCGTGAATGCAGATCTGGCCGAAATATTACCTGAAGAAATCGAGACTGCTGTCAAGGCGGCTGCGGAAGTCTCCATGGGCACCGAGATCACTTCCGACGATATGGACAACATTCGAGGACTTGCGGAACAGGTCGTTTCCTTTACTGATGAACGGGCACAGCTCTCGAGTTACCTGGCCGCGCGAATGCAGGCGGTAGCTCCTAACCTGACAGCGTTAGTGGGAGAGCTCGTGGGAGCTCGTCTGATTGCACATGCCGGAAGCCTGATGAACTTGGCCAAGAGCCCGGCAAGCACAATCCAAATCCTCGGCGCCGAAAAGGCTCTCTTTAGAGCCCTCAAGACAAAGCACGACACTCCAAAATATGGACTCATCTATCACGCTTCCCTCGTTGGGCAGGCTACTGGGAAGAACAAGGGCAAGATTGCACGTGTCTTGTCCGCCAAGGCATCATTGGGACTTCGCGTGGATGCTCTCGCAGATTGGAGTGCAGAAGGCGAAGGCAAAGGTGACGCAGTTGCCGAAGAAGATAGGAATGCCCATGGAGTAGATTCTCGGCTCAAGGTTGAAAGACGTCTTGCGGCTCTGGAAGGAAAACCACTAAGATCGAAAGGGGTCGCGATAGCTCCAAATGGCGTTTCGATGCAGCCTGGGAAGTGGGAAGTAAAAGAAGCACGCAAATACAATCCGGATGCTGATGGTCTTGCCGGTGATGAGCCAGCTGCCACGGCACCAGTCTCTAAAAAGTCCAAGAGGGAGAAGCCGACTGGCTTAACGCAACTGATACAGGAAGTCAAAGACGACGCGCATTCGGAAGTATCAGCAAGCTCGGTGACAGAACAGGCCAAAGACAATGACGTAGAGATGGACGAGGCATCAGCTACACCTGAAGACAGGTCGCCGGCGCCGGTATCAGAGGGAGTCAAGGCTGCTAAAATCACAACAGCGCATAAGGCCCAAACATCAAACGGCGCTCTGGGCGATGACAAGTCCGAAACTATTTCAACCGTCCCTGATGATACTACTGATTCGCCTGCTTCACCCACCCAGCAAGAGAAGAATTGGCAATCCTCAATTCTCGGTAACACAAAGGAAGCGAAGAAGGCGCGGAAGAAAGAGCGCCATGAGCGTAAGATCGCCATGGCCGAAAAAAGAAGCCAGGAGAAGAAGGCGCGCAACGATCGGATCGCCCGGAGGCTCGATCGAAAAGATAGGCGACAGAAGAGGGTCGAACAGAAGGAGAGAAGGCAGGAGAGAGAGGATGATCAGTACAAGAATATGTCGGAACAGGCGGGGCTATCAGTCTCGCGGTACAAGCGAAAACTGGAGAGGGGTGAGATCAAATTCGATGCAGACGGGAAACCTACAGCCATCAGCAAGAAGGAGATCAAGAAGGCGAAGAAGGCAGCTGAAAAAGCCGAGAAGAACGGGGAGGCTCCGATTCAAGGGGTAAAAGGGGCTGAGGAGGTTGGGAAAAAACGGAAGCGAGACGCTGCCGAGGATGTAGATGTAGTAACGGGGAAACAGGAAAAAAAGAAGAAGAGAAAGGAGAAGGCTTGAGGAGACTTCATGTTGGATTCATGTCTATATCGGGATGCATGTGTGGTAATCACGCAAGGCGTTCGTGGACCGTCCTGAATAAGGGAGCCATCTGCGGCAGGCTTAGGATTGTATGTATTCATGCAAGAATCTTACAAATATTCATTTTTCCAAGGCTTCATGTCTTGCGTCTCGAAAACTGCCAGTTGGAAGTCGAAACCACACCCAATATTAATGTTGTAATTCCCATATACAAAACCAGTGCGACTCGCTCGGTATAGATTTTACGGCCTCTCCTTGGCGAATTTACTAAGGTACTAAGGTACTGCTACAGAGGATGACTCCGAAAGTTCTCACAATGCGCTAGCAATCTAGGTGGGGGCTCCGGGCGACCGTAGGCTGCGGGCGGCTTTTAGCGCGTGGTGAGGACTATTGGTGCGTTAATATAAGAAATATGGATAAACATGATGGTATTAAGTCTACTTTTCTTATTTCTTAGCATGAGGTAATTTTAAATTAATCAAAATATTTTAATAGTTTTTAGCGCGGCTACTATTTATAGAATAAAAAAGATATATTTAATTGCTTGTCTGCGTAGTCTTTAGAGTTTCGAGCGGGATATAGAAATTTTCGTTTCGAATCCGTCCGACCGTCCCGAGCGGGTTTAGATCGGATTCGAATCGAGATTTACTAGATTTAATAGTTTTTAAATTTAATTCCAGAAAATCTAATATAGGCGCTAAATTATATTAATTATAAATTCTAACTTTTTTATTTATTAAAATATTAGAAAAGCTAATTTACGCTAATTGAACGCTAATACTAGCGCGATAACTAATTAATTCGTCTTTCAAACGAGATAAATCCGCGAAAATCCGTTTATATTTTAACTCGTTTATATTTTAACTAGACTGGCCGGTTCGAGTCGAATTTTCGTCGAACCGTCGGATATCCGATCCGATCTTGGCAATCCGACCCGGACTCGACCCGACTAATAAATATATTTAATATATTATAATTTTAAATATTTTATTAAAATAATATATCCAGATAATATATTTCCTCGAATCAGAATTTTTCTAGCTAGCGTAGTTAATTAATTAGAATTTTTTTAGTAAATTTATATAAAAGTTATACTAGTTTTATATTTTTATACTAGGATTTAATAGTCTTGACGGATCGGATTGGATTACGATTTAGGACCCGAAATCCGACCCGACGGCCAGTCTAATTCTAATCCGTTACATCCTTACCCGCAGATATCCTAACCCGGTTCGGGTCGGATTAGAGACCCTAGAACCCGACCCGACCCAACCCGTTCCGAGGTCCAGTAGTCTTTTTAGCGTGTATACAGCGTGTATATACTATAACAGCAGTCGTTACGTCAAAGTCGCTGTTATAATTCAAAGATATTAACGAATCTATTAACGTAACGAAAAGATCACTATTAATTTCTTCGTGGGTATATGCCCAGCGTGGGGATACTTGTGTACATAAATGCCTCACTCCTCCATAGTTCATAGGAAATCAGCTTGGAATTCTACAATCCAAGAAATATATAATTTATTATCATTTTTCGACGCAGACTATCCAACGGACGTCTCCCTATACCTTTCAGAAGTTCATTGAGCAGGTGGCTGCGCCGCAAATTCCCATACCCCGCTACAGTAGTAACTCCTCCGCCAGCAGAACATCAGATGCCCTTTTGCGTTTCCGCTGGCTTATCACCACCCCGCAACAGAAACCCCACCAACAGCCCGATCATCAAGATATTGCAGCACAACACCCCAACCAACAGTACAACCACCAGAACCCCTAACCCGACCATCATCCCCATCCACGCCATCACAACCTCCCTGATCCCCCATTTCCGTACCGCTGCGAGCTGCTGCCGCAGGAGTCAATAGTTCTGGCCTCCGGGGTGCGCAGCCGCTGGAGCCAGCCCATGGCTGTTCGCCAGAGCACCCAGCGCGTAAACGCCCAGGTGGATGAAGGATTCCATGTGTTCTCTCGTGAAGCCGTTCTTGGCGGTGGCGCTCATGTGGTAGAGGGCATTGTGATGGGTCTTGTGGTAGTTGCGGGTGTTGGCTGAACCGGGCTGGGGCTCAGGAGGAGATGGTATTGTCGCTGGTGGTGGTTGGGGCGCAGTGGGACCTACCGGGGCTACAATGGCGCCTGCTCCGTTCTCGGAAGAAGTTGTTGGTGGTGCTGGGAGGGGGCTCGGTTGGTTGCTACTCTGCTCCTCTGGGTGGGCAGGTGGGAGGGAGCTTGGTTGGCTGCTCCCTGCTCCTGGATGGCTAGACGGGTTGATGTTGCCGCTCGCTGGTGAATGGGCACTCCTGTTCATCGTTGCTGGTTTGTGGGGAGAGAGTGGAGGTTGGGATGTGTTGGGGAAGGGCTGGGATGTGCTTAAAGGATTGGGCTCTTCGTCGTAAGTTCCCTCTGGTTGCTGTCCGGCTTCGTAGCGGTTTGCTTCATAATCGTGTCCAGATGCCTCGTATGGCTGTTGGTGAGGCTGGTAATGAGATGGTTGTTCGAGGCTTTGGGGAGGGTATTGAGGAGACTGTTGTTCACGCTGGTATCGTAGTCGGAAGGCTGGTGCTTCGCCCTCATATTGGGCAGGTTGATTACCGTAGTTAGACATCTTCTTGCTGAGTTGGTTGTTCAGGATGAGATGCAGAGCGAGCGAGTTTCGTGAGCTGGATTTCCGACGGTGATGTTGCCTTGGCGGTGATAGGAGGTTATCCTCAGACGCCGTGGTTGCGATGGTATGCGAATGATGCTGGTCTGTTCAGAAGTTCGAGGGTGGAAGTAGACATTTATGCTGAGCGAAAGATCCAGCACGGAGGTATTACCACTTTGTTCTCTGAAGCGGTGTGTGGTATAGCCAGGTTGCTCCCAGCGTAGCTGCTGACGCTGCATACCCTCGGTGCAAAATATTCGTCTGGACGGCACACTCCGGTAATATTCACTGGAGGGGATAAACGCAAGGCGGCGGAGGAACCTGCAGTGCAACGCTGTATACCCTCGGTGTAATCAGCGAGCGATATTCTGCACTTCGTAAACGTAAGGCGGCGGAAGAACCTGCAGCATGGATGTGATGCTTGGAAGCGACAGAAGTGAGAAGGTACGGAGTAGGCTGTTCGGTGCTGTCTGTCTTCCTCCGATTTGCCCGACTGTCGGGCGTTGTTTATGCATGTTCTAACAATGTCATAAGACAGTGGCGTGACCTCAGAGATCTAGAAGCCGAGCTGCATGTGTCCACGGTAATGTTTACATGAAAGGCTTCGAAGTCGCTCGAAGTTGATTTTCCAGAGATAGCACGACTAAGAAATGCACAGATGATGCCTACAGACCTTAGCAACGTCTAGTTGCAGCCCCTATCAGCCTCCGACGTGGAGTCTTCAGAACCAGTCTCGTTGCGTCAACCAGCCCCAGAGGACGTCCCTCGTGATTGGAAAGGGCTATAGATGCCGTCGCTCCGATTGTATGGGTACATACAACCTCTTAAACGGAATCTGCGCAAGAGATATAGCCCCCTTGAGAGAGCCATCCTAGCATTCTGAAAGTTTTAGGTTCATTTACTCCAAGAAGCTGCATCTAAAGGTGAGCTTTGAGTAGACGCCTGGATCGAGGACTCATGGCCAGCTCTGTACTGCCTTCCCACCGTCGGGTGCCCGTTGGGAGCCCCACCAGAACTCTTGCAACACACATAGAGCCAAGCGCTGAAGCTAGAGCAAGATGGGGATTACTCGCTTTGTTGGCTGGGGTCTCATCCAAAGCTCGACCTGCTGACGAGGGACCATCTCCACCAGCCGAGGAGGAGCGCAAGACAGCGACTGGTAACCTAGACTTACGGAATCGTGACCCAGATCACGTTGAAGATGCTACCAACGACGAGAGCCAGGACGTTCATAGCGGATCACAGCCTCGTCATAAACTGATCATGTCGGCGTGCCCTGGAATAGAGCCCTCCAAGTCGACGTTAAGAAAGGATTCCACCGGATCGCATTATAGACCCACGGATAATAAGACCGAAAGTCTTGATACTTTCACGGGCCAACCACAGGAAGATATCGATCCTTACTATCTTCAGGGGGCAGCATCATCTCCCCTAGGACGTGCATATTGGGATAGTGTGAAATGGGATTCAGAACCAGGCTTTGAGCCAGATCAGCCAAGCGCTGGAGACAACGTCAATGGCAGAAAGTCCCCAAACGAACACCTTTCTGACTCTCGCCTTGCAAATGAGGATGAAAAAGAGGCGGAGGATGTCAACAACGTCAGATATTCTACAGACATAAGCCACCCTGAACAGGGACAGCGTCGAGTAGAGTCGAATGTGGCCCATATGGGGATGAACACTGGTGACAAAGTAGGCTGTGAGACAATGAATGTTGCTAGGGTGAGATTTGCAGGACCAAAGAAAGGGAGTTGGAATGAGGAGACTTGGGATAGACAGCCACTTTCACAGTTGCCCGAGACAACCCCATCAACCAAGCCATCTCCAGGCAACAGGCAGACCGAATCACTGCGTGACTCTCCAAACGCAGCGCACCACAGTCCACAAAGTCAGTTTACTGCAACTCATAACCTTGATCCTGAAGCTCTGTCCCGCTCATATGATGAAGTGCGAATGCACCACCACGGCTCTCCAAGACCGACTCAGAGCATCAATAAGGATTTCAGAAGCTCGATGGACAAGAGAAAGCCAGGAGAACAGGATTTGCCACCGCCGAAGAATTCGCATGGCACGTGGCGCAATGCAACTCAATGGCCCCAGTACCCAGAACATACCGTTCTGCCAGCGTATTCTCAGTTCCCACGACGGCGAAAGTCCAGTGAACAGGGTGTAATCATAGGCTCAATGCCCACATATCCTGGTTCCAACGGGAATACAGGCATGGAAGCCGTCGCAAACCACGGAGAAGTTCTAGGAGCAGAAAGACTCTCCTGTGCATGTGGAGAAGCTTCAGATCGAAAAAAGCCTTACCAACTACACTCGCGAACCTTCTCGAATCAACGATTAGTGTATCACGATCAAACCGTAGAGCGGCCTATGGTCGAAGATCAACATACTCATCGTGACAGAGGAAGTCTTACGACAGAATCTTGCCTGCCACTTCCAAATAGCAGGTCACCCAGTCCCGGAGTATTTCGCCCTGATCAAAACCTGCAGACAGTCGGCAGGGACGGGAGTCATATGCGGCGAGATTATACTACTCGATCAAAGAACGAAGTGCACGACGGAACAGTCAAACACCAGAACCCTATCCCTGAGCATGCCTTGTCCGACGTCAACTCCAACCGGCCCGACTCTGTCCACAGCAACTACAACAATGACCAACATGATAAGGAACGCTCCGCTCCACCTGCCCAACTAGAACAGTACCTCCACATATTCAAGCAACAAGCTCAGGCAATCATTGGAGAACCACATGACAATCCCGGATTCATAGAGCGTAAGTCACTCCATCGCGTTCGACCCCAGAACTTTCGCAGCCTTGATTGTTTAATATATATCAGGCAGGCGCAACTAAGAGCTGACTGGCATAAACACAGAAATGCTGCAACTACTGTTCAAAATCGGGGAGGACGCTTTGCCGGAAGTACAGAGAAGGTTGGGTGAGAATTTGCAACAGCGAGGACCATAGCGGAATAAGGCTTAAGCAATGATAGAGTTCTACAGTAGTCTTGTAATCCAGCTGATGGCAGATTCCAGGTGGCCACCCATCCTGGAAAAGATTTGAGATGATAAGAGGTCTGTTGAGTCACAATTATTACAAGAAACGGCATTACATTAAGCCCCCTTTGACTTCGGAAATATTAGTTTCAGTAGGTTGAATGCTTTGATCACCCTTTATCATGAAGCTGCGGTCGATATCATCTTCGGATTGCAATGACAAGTTAACAATTTGAATGCAACAACACGACATCCCCTTGTATCAAGCCAGAAGAGTAGAGCTTCGTTCAAGCCACAGGTGAATGCGGCCTTAGCAATTCCACCCGCTTATCGGCTGCATCTATAACGACTCGGAACAATAACTTAGGAAGTCCTCCGGGCGCACGCAAAATCCGATGTAACGCTGGGTCCTTCAATTGCAACATATGCTCGACAACAACCAAGTATGATCAAGCGCGTATAGTAACGTTTTTTAGTAGACCTTAGGACATGCATAAGGTAGTCGCGGACATGTGCAAGAAGGTCTAGAATATCCTCTTGGCTGCATTGTTGCCGGTAGAGTTCTGCGCCTCCAGGGAGAACATCCTGTTTTGGTAAGCAATTGCCGCCTTCCGAGGTGTGAAAGTCGTCAGGTTAAGGGTGACTATGCTGACTTGCATTGAGGCGGAGTAACGGAGAATCCAGGTTACATCTGCGACTGAGCAGGCTTTCAGGTGACGGCCAGATCTCAACGGCATGTACGCCAAAGACGATGTTGGGATCGAGTGGATGGAGAAGATATTTCTCGAATTCGGCTATAAGTATGGCTTCGACGTGCCTTGGGAGAGGGTCGAACAAATTGCACTCCACAACTCCGTTGTCCTGTATCCTGCCAGTAGACTTTTCATCACATTAGCCCACCCTTACTAACATCGAGGCTACTACACGTGTCGCCAGCAAGCACACCACCACTTCTAAAGACCTACCGACACCATGGGCTACGGCTTCCCTACGGCGAACTACTTCGCCGAACCCATTGGTATTGGAGGAGGGGGAGGGAGCGAATTTACCGAATGCAAAGCCGACAAAGCCGTATTCGTCAAAAAGATAGGTTTCTGGTTCAACAAACTCGGCCTACAAGCAATCCAAATAACCTACACGGACGACACCGAAAGCAAGACCTACGGGACGAAGCACAACGACTACAAAGAACTGACCCTCGGCGATAAAGAAACAATCACCCGAGCGGCTCTATGGGGCGACGGGACGGGAATACGCGCAGGCCGCATCGAGCTCGACACCAGCGGCGGCCAGAACTTTTGGGCCGGCAAGGACGTGAAAGGTCAGCAGGTTTATCCCGTCAAGACTGGCTCGGGGATTCTTGCCGGACTTTGTGGTCGCAGTGGGTATGATATCGACATGCTTTGCCTGATCTTCCTGCGTCCTGTTGCGCGGATCGAGACGAGCGATTTCAAGTATACGAACCTAAAGAGTGGGCCAGAACTCAGCAAACAGGGCATTGAAAAGAAGTGCTTGAAGACTACCACGGTCAAAAACGACACCGCTGCAGCAGACATCCCGTGGAAGTTCTCCGAGGCAGTCACAGTAACGGATACATACTCCATCAGCAACACCAAGACCCATCAGGTAGGTGCCAAACTGGGCGGGAAATTGACCGGCAAGCTCGAAGCAGGAATACCGTTGGTAACCAAGGCAGAAGTGGGCTGGGAAGTGTCAGCAGAAGCCAACTATTCCTACACGACGTCGGAACAGAAAACCGATCTCAAGACTTATACGCATACCCTGACCTGGGAACTTGCGGGCACGATGAAGAAAGGAGATAAGCCGATCCTTTGCACAGGCTGGGCCACTTACGGGACCAGAGATTTCGACTACACCGCAAAGACGGTCTTGGTCTTCGAGAACCCAGACGCTCGACTTCCATTTGAAGAGAAGGGGAAGATGTCGGTCGTTCAGTGGACAGAGGCGTTTGCCAATGCGGAAGATGCCGAAGGGGTTCCCAGCGAACCGGCGATGCTCCGCAGCGCTGCTCCCGCACCGACAGAGGATAGGGAGGCCATTGCTTCCGACAGCGAGGAAACACCAGCTCCCGCAATGCTACAGAGCGCAGCACCGGTGGAAACCGGCGAATCACCCTCTCTAGACACATCATCGCAACCACCAGCACAAGACCAACCGGCGCCAAGCCTGACACAGCGTAAGTTCCCTCCATCTTTCTTTCTACCTTGTGGCATGAATATCGTCGGAGAGTTGACTGTGGTGACAGACTTACAAACCATGGCCCTGAAATCGTTCCTTGCACCGATTTTTACGTCTTATCAAGGCAGTAATAGTCTCTTCGTTAAATGAAATAGAGATGTTACAAACCCTGCAAGAGACTTCTTGATATAGCGTCGGATATTGATCAGCATAGCCTATGGTTCTTGATTGTTATAAAGAGGAATTGGAATTCATACAGTGGGTGTCTTGAGTTTGGGGAGATGACGGCCATTTCAGCGGTCATACTAACCCCCGTTTACCATGTAAAGTCGGTGAGAATGGATCAAGCGCGTCGCGATCTTATTTGTATCAGAGTCGGCCGTGATACTACTGGTCGTTGTTGCCACTGCGTATGTAAATGTTGTAGAAAGGAAGAAGAATTCCTCGTGCGCGACCAAGGCGACAAAAGTACTTATCGGTCGGGTACTCGGGTTCACCCACCAACGCCGCACGCGAGTGGTCGCCTATAAGATTGGTATAGAGGAATATATTTCCATGTAGGGCCTTTGTCCGTGGTTATAATTGAACTATTATACATATGCATTTTATTACCGTAGTTTTTATACGGCAATTATAATTGTTGTTTGTTGTAAAGTAGATGTGTTTCTAGGGCAGTGCACGATTGTAGACTAGACGAAAGGTATATTATAAAACTAATTTATACTCTAGAAAAACTAGAGTATAGTCTAGTAATAAAGGAAAGAAAAAAGCGGGAAAGAATCGAAATCTGTTATAAACACAGGCGGCGTGCTTTAGGGAACGCGGTAGTATTTAATACAGCGCTGGATTTTCTATTACGCCTCGACAGGCAGAGATATATAGATAGGCCAGGTATTAGTATTAAAGAGTATCTTAGTAGTTTTAGTAAATAAATATTATAAATACTTTAATTTTAGTAGTTTTAGTAAGTAAATACTATAAATACTTAAATTTTAATAGTTTTAGTAAGTAAATATTCTAAGATAAAGCTATTTTAGTTACTTTAATCTATAAATAATCTAAATAGTAGAAGGTTTTATTTATTTATATAAATTTCGAACTCGACGCCTTTATAGTATAACGTCCCTGTATATCAGAAGGCGTTGCGCTCGAGCCTAGCTGTTATAGATCGATTTAAAATGATAATAATAGCTTGATGTTTCTATGTGGGAGGAAAGTTCCTCTATAAATAAGCGAACAAGGCTGAGCGCTAGACCTAATTAGGTAACGAATCTCGTAGAGCTAATAAGCCGCGGTTAACGGGGCTTAGTCAGCGTATTAGTTAGCCGGTACTATCGGCTAGTACCTCTATATCTATTAAGTTCTATATAAATTCTAGGCAGCTTAAATAGTTTATAATAAATACTATAAAACGAAAAAATAGTATCGCCTTCGATACGCTCGTATTAAACGTTTAAAAACTTTAAAAATATTAAAAATAAAGGCGCTAAAAGGTTAAAAAGAAAATAGTACTACTAGAAATCGAACCCGGGCTATACTAGAGCCCTTAAATAATAAAGAGCGGCTAATAGAGCGGCCGAGCTAATTTCTTTATCGCTTAAATAGAAGCGGTATATACTGCTACTATACTATAGCGCCTAGTAATAGAATCTTCGAATTAGAGCCTAATAAATAGTAGTAGTATTTTACTAAATATAAAAAGAAATATAATTATACTAGATCGAACGTATAAAGCGCCGGCGAGATATAATAATTTATAAACGCTTTAACTTTAGTCCGGAACGGTATAGGGGGTCTGCTAGTAGCGCGGATATTTAAAACTCCGGTTACTATAATACCGCTAGGGTATAGTTAGATTATTATTAATAATAAAGTCCAGATAAAAGGGGGAAACGTTCGTTATATTTATTAATAAGATCTATATAGTACGTTAAATCTTATAACCTATACTAGCTATTATATTACGGCCTATAGCCTTTCTATTTAACTAGATACTAGAAGCGCTAGCGTATCTTTCGCCGATCTACGATTTATTCTATTTTAAACTAGTTAGGATCTTCTTCCGGGAATTCTATTTCGACGGTAGGAGGTTTATTATTAACCGGAAGCCGGTTAAAAGAATTATCGCCGATAGGCGCTGGTTCTAATTAGGCTATAGAAATAATAGGATAGATCTTTATAGTAGTAGAAAGTTCTAATTTATATACGAGGTACCCGATTTTACGAATTACTTTAAACGGACCAGTTTATTAATATAAGAACTTTCGATTAGTAACGTCTAGTAGCGTATATCCGTAATAAAGCTTTAGAAAAACTTTATTACCTGGTTTAAAGGACCTAGCTTTATATAGGTTATTATAACGGACTTTAGAAAAAGCGGTACTAAAAGCTATTATATCTTCTATTTCTACGCGCTTAATAGGTTTTAGGCGTTCTATATCTTCCGGTAGTAGGTCCGATAAAGTACTAACCGTATCTTTAGGTCGAAAGCCTAGTACTAGTTTATTAGGGGCTGTACTAGTAGCGAAGCTGGTTATATTATTAAGCGTAAATTATAGAAATAGAATAGCTTTAGTCTAATCTTTATCCGGATATTCCGTAAACCAGAAGCGGAAACTAATTTCTACTATTTAATTAATTTATTCCGATTATCTATCGGTTTAGAGATAATATACTATAGATATTAGAATTTTCGTTCCTAGCTTCTAGAAGATCTGGCGCTAGAAGGATAATATAAATTTATAATCTCTGTTACTAATAATAGCTAATAGGATTCTCTAGTTATATTCGAATAAAGCCGTAATAACGAGGTTCGCCTAATTAACTGCGGAGTAAATAATCTGCCTAGAAATTAGTAGAACCTTTTTAGTATATTTATATATAATCGTTAGTATATAATCTTTAGTAGAAAACTTTATAGATAACGCGAATACGAAGTCTATCGTAATTATATAAAACGGTACCTTCGGAGGAATTAGATTAAAGAAACTATAGAACCTATACCGCTTTATTTAATTTAATTAGTATTACTAGCAGTATTCTATATATTCCTTAATCTTTTTATATATATTACGAATAAAGATCGATAGGTAGAGTTCCTTATATATACGATAATACCTTTAATAATACCGGTTATAAATTTCGCCGATAACTTCGCCTACGAGTTTATCCGGAATATAGAATCGATTTCGGCTATTTCTAGAAATATAGTAGAGGAATTCGTTATATATTCGGAAATTAATATCTAGTACGCGATATTCGTTATCTTTAATATTAGAATCCAGTTCTTAGGTTTATATTATTATAATAATCTTGGTCTATCGTTTATTATTAGCGTAGCCTTCTTTAATACGCTATTTAAACTTGTCTACTATTTCGACGAACGTTATATAGTATATCGGTATAATAGTATCCGGGGCGTACTATAGAATATATTTTTTATTATTAAACTCGGTATTTCCGTATAATATATCTAGGATACCTTCTTTATTTTTAACCGGCGTATAGAAAACCTTCGTTTCGAATTATAATAAGATATTAGAAATAATATTAATCTTGCCTGCCTTATAGCGTAATTTAATATTAAAAGCCGAAAGGTACTATAATATACGAACGAGTTTTAGATTCAGTTTATCGGTACTTATTATTTTAAGCGAGGTCTATTTTAAAATCGGAACTACCGCCGAGTAATTAGTATATATAATTACTAGTAGCTTTAATAATAAATCGATAAAATAGCGAGCCTTTTTTATTATTTAAATAACTCTAGCGACTTTTAATTCGGTAGGCTAATAATTCTATTCGGCGCTATTAAAATATTTATTTAGAAATATTATTAGCTATACTTTAATAGATAGGAAGTCTTTATTGGGGTCTCTTTTAATATAGTAGATAATTACTATAAAGCCGAATTACTTTAATATATCCAAGTCGATGTAGAACTTTTTCGTAGAGTCGAAATAATAGAGAAAGATTAGTAGTTCGAATACTATTTATAGTACCTGAAATAATTCCTTTTTTTCTAGAATAGGATTATACTTTAATTTCGTTAATTAGAGTTTACGATTAAGTCCTTTAAAACCTTATCCGAGTCCTTTTATAAGTAGGATTTTCCTTTTCTATAGAGGTTCGGCGAGCTACGTATATCCTGCGATTATATAACGCAGCCAGCTAGTTATTCTAAAGTAGGTTTCTAGATTCTATAAATATTTAGGAAAAGCCTTTTCTAAAATAACTTTAATTTTATCTTCTAAAGTAGTTATTTCTAGTATATTAACGCGTTATCTAAATAAGCGAACTAAAGGATACTTTATAAACGATTTAGAAGACGTAAAGCTTATTCGTTTTTCCCGGAATAGAGCGAAAACTTAATCTAGATATTCTAGATACTCTTCTAAACTATATAAAAAGATTATAATATCGTTTATATAGATTTTAGCGAAATCTTTAAATAGGCGAAGTAGTTTATCGGTCTAGCGCTATATATACGGCGGTAAGCCTTTATATTTTATAAACGCTACCGAAGTTTATTTCTATCCGCGATAAAAAACTATAGTAAGTTTATAATAATTACGGCGTTAGATTCTGAACTAATAAAACTATTCTATAGTATTAACGATAGAAATATAGAGGTACCCTAAAACTAAGGCGATAATATCTGTTTATAGTAAAAGGAGATAACTATCCGTTTCCGTAATAGCGTTAAGGCTTCGGATATTAACTATTACTTGTCTCTTTTTCGTACTATCTAGGAGAGTCCTCTATACTACGAAAACAGGGTATACGAAAGGCGTTAGCTATTCGAAATATTCTATTTTACCTTGTTTATAGAATTTATTAAAGGTTTTATTAAATTTAATACGGTTTATATAGCTTAGATTATAAATTTTTAAAAGCGTAGATTTCGTTCCTTCCTTTAAAGATATTAGTATTTATTTCCTTTTAGGAATATCTATTATAGCTCCCTAATCGGTAAATATATCTTAGTATTTTTTAGTAATAGCGGCTAGTTATTATACTACTAGTAGTTTACCGTAAACCGTAATACTATTAGGTAGGCGGTACTCTAATTCAAAATTAATAGAGATAGTAGAGGAGGCTAATTTAGTAAATTCGATATTTTTAACTAGATTCGCGCTAAATCTCGCTAAACTCTTACTAAAATTTACTTTATTAGCCGGATAAAAGGCGTTCTAATTCGTTAGAATATTCCGCGCGCTAACTATATTAGGTAATTCTAGACGATATACGGTCCTATTTTATATAACCGCGGTAGCGGCGAGTATTACTATAGCTCTAATAGCTGCCTTTTTTACTAATTTCTTAATAGTATATTTAATAGTATTCTATATTAATTTTACCGTAAACGGAATTAGATTAGGAACGGCGGTATAGTATTTTTTATACCGATTCTCGATAACTTCTTTAAGCCGAGTTTATTTAAATAGAACTACCGGCGAGTAGCTTGCGTTATAGATATTTACGAAACTAAGTAAAGCGTCGACTATATAGATAAAAGCGCTACTATTAGAGCTAAAGTTTATCTTCGGAGTTAACTTTAATTTAGGTTCGAAAAAGAAATTACGGTTTCCGGAAATATTACCTCGATATTATACTAGGACTCGTATAACTCTATTAGATTTTAAAATAATATTACCTTAAGCTCTAATAGTACGTCTAAGGTTAGGTTCCTTATATATATAGGAATTAAAGTTAACTTTAAGGTTTTTGTAACTGCCGATAATAATTTACTATTTTTAATAATCTAGAATTATTCCTTCCGGAGTTAAAATATCTATACCTAGTAGTAGATTAGCTTATAGATCTTTAACGATATAGATTTCCCTTATAAGCTCTATAATAGCTAAATCGCCCTTTAGATAGAAGGTAAAAATAGCGAATTTATCGGTTCGATAGATTTATTTGCCTACGCTACGAATAGGAATCTTTTTCGGTAGTTTTTTAATTTCGATACCTTCTAGAATAAACTTTCTATCGGCTATTAATATTATATATCCTAAGTTAGTATATATATCTTTAGTATTAGATATATCCGGACGGAGAACTAATAAAAGAATAGCGTAATAGAAGCGTTTAAAAACTAAACCAGTTCCTATAATCTACTCGCTATTTAAAGCGATTACGCGAGGTATAGAAGTATCTTTTTTACTAGAGGATTATTTATCGGTAATAAGTATTTATATTTCGGCTTCGTTACTTTCCGTATTCTAGTAAACGGTTTTAAAATACTTAAATAATTTATTACGTAACTCGAATAAGGCGTTATATTTCTAGTACGAATATAAAACCTTCGATCTAGTATCGACGAAGTTCTAACTAACTTCTTTATATTCTAATTCCTTATAAACTCTATTATAGTATTCGACCTCCTCGTTATAAAGTTCGGCGGACCTATTACTATAATATCTATAGGTAGGATCCTATTCGGTATATTAGACGTAAACTTCCTCTATAGTAGGATAATCCTCGCCGTATACGTCTTTATAAACTCCTGTTTAATAGGCTTATTAAGGCGGAGCTAGCGGCGCTAAACGTTAGAAATTTAAGCCGAAGTAAGATTTTCCTTAGAACTGGTTATTATAAGGTCCTTAAAGTCTGTTACTATACGCTAGCGTAGAGTTCTGCTATATTAGAAAGGAATTCCCTTATAGATTTCCTAATCTATTTATAAATATAGAGTAAAAGGAGTTCGCGCTGTTTTAGGCAGGAGGCGCCCCTAGTAGATCCCTTTTAATAAAGGGAGGCTAATATCTTTAGGAAGGCTAAAGAGTTTACTAAATTATAAAATACTAATATTTATATCCGAAAGGACCGGAACTAAATATTAATTAGTATACTAGATTTCCTGGTACCGGTTAGAGCCGGAGTAGAAACGGATTCCCTATTTATTAACGGCTAGAATTATTAGAAGGTATTCCCCGGGATTACCGGAAGCAGTCTTTTTCTATAGCCTAGATTTCGAGCTTATAATTATCTATTAATCGAAAAAACGTATTAATAGTAGTCTTTTCTATTAGTTTAGAAATAAAGGTAGTACGAAAAAGAATAGTAAGACCTATCTATATCTATATAATAATTTACCGAATATTAGTCGTTTCGGCGATCTTTATAGCTCGAAGCCTAGTCTAGCTATATTCGCGAGGTTCGCGATAGCGACTTATATCCTCGATAGTATACTTTTCTTTATTTAGGATATATATTCCTTCTTCTATCGGTAGTTTAAAGCGAGTAATTAAGGCGCTAATCTATATATCGAAGTCTTTTATTAGATATTCCTTTTCTATATCCGAGAGTTCGTTAGAGTACTATTATAGAGCTTTATCGCGAAGATATATCTATAGGTTTTCTTTAACCTTACTATTTAATCTAGCGACGTCCTTAACTCGTTTAGTAAAAATATAGACGTCGCGGAAGTAGGTATTCTTGCTTATATATTCGATATAAGGCCCGGTTTCGGCGGATTTATTATTATAGAAGGAGTAGAAGTAGCTAATATCGCCTATAACGAATTTCTCGTACTTATCGGCTCTAGTAAGAAACGCAGGAAGTTTAGGCGGTAGCGAAGGCGTCTTCTTTCTCTATTAGCTTTATTAGCGAAGTTCTATAAACTCTACCTGGATTATAATATTCTATTTTTCTAATTTTTCGAAAAATTATATTACTATAGAATTAGAGCTGCGGCCTCGCGCTATATTTGGTTTCCGGATTATACCCGATTTAGATAAGATAGAGAGGTCCGCTAGAGCTTTATCGACTATATTTTATTTTTTTTTATTTTTAATAGAAGTTTAATAATTTATAATAGTTCGTATATATATAGGGTCGTTCCGGAACTCTATAGTACTTTCTTTAAAGTATTTTATAGTAGCTCGCGCTATAGGCCCGCTATTTAACTATTTATCGGGCTATTTAGGCGATTAAAATAGCCGGGAAGATAATCTTGTTTTAGCGCCTATAGTATTATCTACTTCGGTCCTAGAAGGTCTAGAGTCGCTATAATTATTATATACGAAGTTTAATAAGTCTAGTATATCCTAGTACTAATTAGTAGTATACCTAGGGCCGGTTCTATCTATAAATTCGACAAGCTAGTACCCGAAAAGGATAGTACTATCGTCGAGAGATAGAGATAGCTCGTCTATCGCTATTATAATTAATTAGGGTCTAATTAATAAGCCGGTTTATTTCTATCGTACCTGAATATATAAGGTATAATTAGTAAGGAACGGTAGTTATTTAGTAAATACTGCTAATAAAATATACTTAATTAAGATAATTAGTATCTCCGAAAATACGGATAACGTTATTAGTATTATTAGTATTTATAAACGGGAATTAGCATTTATAAACGCTATATATATATTATATAGTACGTATAAATAAACCTTTTATTACTACTAATTATTATAGATCGATTTAAGATAATAATAATAGCTTAATATTTCTATATAGGAGGAAAGCTCCTCTATAAACAAGCGAACAAGGCTGAACGCTAGGCCTAATTAGGTAACGAATCCCGCAGGGCCAATAAGCCGCGGTTAACGGGGCTTAGTCAGCGCATTAGTCAGCCGGCACTATCGGCCAGTGCCTCTACATCTATTAAGCTCCATATAAGTTCCAGGCAGCTCAAATAGTTCATAACACTAGCTATAGCCGTGGACGTAGTCCGAGCTACTAAATAGTAAAGGAGTCCTAGCGTAGGTTATCGTAACTAATCCTATATACCCGCAGAGGTACGGTTACGATATTACGAGATATCTTTATTATAAGGTAATTAAAAAAAGAATAGTAGAAATATATTTAATAATTATATTAATAACTAATAAAAGAAACTATCTATAGAAGTAATAAGTAATATATATAGTAAAAGTAGCCGTAAAGGCCGATAGGTAGCCGTCTACTAAAAATTCTATTAGGAGAGACGACTATATTAGCTATAGGCGGCTATAAATAATTAGGCTCGTTTATTTAACTAATTCTTCTATAGAATTTCTATAGAGTCGCGGACGTAATACGGCCCTTTCTATATCGCTTTTTACCTAGTATATAATTTCTTTACGGGATATAAAAAAAGTATTTTCCTTTTTTTTCTTTTTTCTTTTCTATTTTATTTTCTCGATATCTTTATAATATATTCTCGGTAAGAAAACCGGTTAAAGTCCTTTTATTATATTTAGTTAAAAGGAGTTATAATATCTTTTCCTTATTTTCTATATACCTATAATCTTTTAAAAAAGTATAAAATCGAAGTTAGTAGTAATATTTATAGTAAATATATTCGGATTTAGAAATTATATAATCTTCTAATATCTAATACTATCTATATATTATTTTTTTATTTTTTTTATTTTACTAACTTTCGTAGGAAAGTATTTTAAAGATAAAAAAAATAAATTCTATTTTAATATTACTAGTATTTTTAATAAATATTCCGAAGTTCGTTATTATATTAAGTCTTTTTTTAATTCCGAAAAGGAAATTCGTAATAAATATTTAGTCTAGGAGTCGGATTTCCGCTAACTTTTTAGTAAATAGAAGTATTTTATTACTTATTATCGCGCTTTAGATAAATATAAAAGTAATTTTATTATTTAAAAGTAATACGTTTTATTTTATTTTAGCGAGCTTAATAATCCGGTCGTATTTTATTTTTCTATTAGTTTTATACTAGCTGCGTAAAAGATTTCCGTTAAATTAGTATCTAGTTTTAATTCGGATAATTTAGATTAGTTTTTAAAAATTTTTAACTTTTTTTAACCTATAGAAAGCGTAAGTATCTAAAGAAAGTCTAGTTAAAGATTCTTCTACTTTTACTTTTATAAAGTTTATATATCTATATTATAAATTATTTCCGGTTCTTTTAATAGCTCTATTAAATTCTATTTTTTAATAACTATTTTATTTTATAATAACGAGGACGGATACTAATCGAACTTTTTATTTCTAGATTATATACTAAGTACCGGGTCCGGTATTTCTTTATTTTAATCTATTTAACTTATTTTATAGTATTCGATTTTATCTATAGTTCTAATTATACTCTAGTATACTTTCTATACGTAGTTTATCTAAAGCTATTAAATTATTTTTCTACTTTTATTATATTTTTTAGTAAATTACTAGAAAAAATAGTAATATTCTTTTTAAATTTTTATATCCTAAATTTTTCTGCTTTTTTTAAAACTTTTATCTAATTTAATAATATTATCGTAATTTATTACTAAAACGTCGTCTATTTTTTTATATAAGAGGTTTTTATAAGCTAGTAAATATATTATCTATAGTTCTATTTTTTTACCTATAGTACTTTTTTCTATAGATTTTTCTGAAATCGATTCTTTCTATTCGTTTCCTAAAATAATATAATTTTTCTAACTTTCGATAATAGTAAAACTTATTATTTTAATTAATCTATTTTTTATTTTAACTTCGATATTAAGAATTCTTTAATTTTTAGTTTTTTATTTATAGAGATATCCTTTAATTATATTATAGAATCTCTTTATAACTTTATTATCTTTTTTCCTATTTATAAAGGCTATTATTTATTAACCTCCGATTTTAATTTTAAATACTACTATAAGGGGTTTTTCGGTTTTATATAATTTAAAATCGATTATCGGCTTTATTTCCCGTATTTTTTTTAGTTTTCTAGAGTAATATTCTGTTCCCGCTTTATCTAATAGATAGATAGAGTAAATATTATTATAGCAGGCTAACCAGCTCTTTACTATATATTTATAGGATAATTCCTTTATTATTTTAAAAAAGTATTTAGTTATCTCGGTTACTTCTTTAATTAGATAATTCTTTTTAAAGTATCCTATTTTTTTATATAAATAATATACTTTAGTTTTTAATCTTTTAGTCTCGGTAGTATTAAACTCTATCGGGTCTTTTCTAGGCTTTCTTTTAATAGGTCCTATCTTATTAAACGCCTGTTTATTTAAATATATTTTATATTATTTAGTATCGATCTTTATTATAAATTTAATAAAATCTACTAATAAATCTGGTTTTTTAATCGCGGCTATAGCTTCTTTAATTTTTATCTAGAGTTTTTTATAGAAGTAGGCTTTTAGAATTAAATCTTCCTAATCTATTTTATAAACTAACGTTCTAAATTAAATAGTATAGGTAGCTACCGATTTCTACTATTTTAGAACTATTAGTTTTCTTCCTATTACTCTATTTTTATTATTATTTCCGAAGGCTTCTTTTATAGCTATAATAAGATTACCGAAAGTATAGAAGATTTATAATATTTTATTTTCTCTCTATCCTTCTAGGTTATCGAGATAATTTTCTACTCGAGGCTAAATCTAATTAAAGATAGTTCCTTCTAGGTATAATATTATAAATAAGACTTTAACTATTTTATTCGGAAACTGGTTTATATATAATATAAAGTAGATATTTATCTAAATAATCTATAGTTTTAAAGATCTTTTATTTCTTTTATAGATATTTAGTATTACTACTTTAATAGTATCGCTTCGATCTATAGATTAGGATAACGAAACTAATATAGTAAATTATTAAAATATAATATCCCTATATATTAGTAGGCGTTACGCTTAAATCTAGCTATAGCCGTAGATATAGTCCGAACTATTAAATAGTAATAGAATCCTAGTATAATTTATTATAACTAATTCTATATATTTATAGAAGTATAGTTACGATATTATAAGGTATTTTTATTATAAAATAATTAAAAAGAAAATAGTAGAGATATATTTAATAATTATATTAATAACTAATAAAAGAAACTATCTATAGGAATAATAAGCGATATATATAGTAAAAATAGCCGTAAAGGCCGATAGATAGCTATTTACTAAAAATTCTATTAGAAAGGGCGGCTATATCGGCTATAGGCGGCTATAGATAATTAGGCTCGCTTGCTTGACCAATCCTTTTATAGAATCTCTATAGAGTCGCGGACGTAATATATAGTTTATATTTAATTTATTAGTTATCGCTATATACTGTTCTAGTGATTAACTGATTTATTTTTAATTAATTTAAATAATTATCCGTTATCTATCCGTTTATAGATATACTAATAAATTTAACTAATTTTTGGAAATACCAGATCTCCTAGGTAGCCCTATAATAAAATCCGATACGCTAGCGATATTCTAGCGACTAGGCGGCGAATCTCGTTTCTAAACGTTTTAATTATATTTTCAGAATTTATATAACGCGTTTGACGTTTTATATTTATATAGTAAAAAATTTATAATTAAAAGTTAAATGAAATTTTGATTATATAATATTATTTATTCAATTACGGTTTTTTTTCTATATAAATTTATCTTTTATTATTCGTAGTCTTTTATATAAATTCGAAAATAAATATTATTCTATATATACGAAAATACGATATAAAAATATATACGAAATCGATACGACTAGTTTGATATAGATTTATTATTTCTTTTTACTATCAGCCGTCTTTTTTGACGAATTTATTTAAATATTTCTATTGGATAAAAAATCATTGAATAAAAATATAGACTATTAGCGTTTGAATAAAAATATTGATAAAAATTATATTATCTAATCTATTTATATTTTATTCCTTAATCTAGAACAGTTTTCAACTTCGTCAGAATATTCTATTAGTAGGGGAGAAGAGGATATAAGATCTGTGCCAAGCGAGTCGCACTGGTTTCGCCTATGCCGAAAGCCCGCTAAGAAGTTGTCTTGGCATCCAACCTCCTCTCCACCCTCCTCCTCGGCGAATTGGGCCCTCGAAGCCACGACTGCCAGCCAAATCGAATGCCGGATTAGACACTCGAAACCACGACTGCCAGCCAAATCGGGTGCCCTGCTAATACATGAGGCTACAGCCTCAGTGTACGGTTTTTTCTGCTCCTCACGAGCTCCTCACCCAACTCAATCTCCACTACCAATCTCAACCACAATCCACCAAACCCACGCCCCAAAATGAAGGTCTGCCCTCACCTCAAATCACCTTCCCCTCCCCACTCCGTACTTCGTTGACTAACCGACTATCCCACCCACAGATCCTCGAAACCCAATCCGCAATTCTCACCAACCATGAAGTCCTTACCCACATCTCCACCCACCCGCGCCTTTCCCCCCCCCTCTCTCCCTCTACTTCGTCAACACCCAACACCCCCCCTCCCAGCACACAAACCAACACCACAACTATCCTAACGGAAGTAACACGGTATCTCACCTCCTCCGCAAATCCAAACAACAACGCCTCCCCCCTCCCTCCCCACCTCTCCGCATCGCAGATCAAGGAGTTGGTTAAGAGGTTGGCGGCGTACGGATTGACGAAAGCGGAGGTGTTGATGGTGATTAATCTTGGGGTTAGGGAATTGGGGTTGTTGGATTGTGTGGTTGAAGAGTGTGATGAGCGGTTGGGGGAGGGGGAACAGGGGGATTTGTGTGCGGTTGTGGAGGGTGTTGTCGGTGTGAGTGGGGAGGAAGAGGGAGGGATGGAAGGTGTGGAGGGACAGGGGCCATGAAGATGTGATACGATTCCGGCAAGACTGATGGGAATGAGAGGTCAGGCGGATTTGATGGTTACGAATATTATGAGGCGGATCAGGATAGGGTTCGACTACCTTACGAGGGCACGGAACAAGAAGAGGAGTCATCGAGATGCTCGATGCAGGAGTTGTGACGCGAGAAAGAGGGGATCCAAACGTCCAGGCGACGGAAGGATCTATCGTACTATTCCGCCATCTCGGAGTTCTGTCGATTGCGTTCTGGAAGATCAAGTCCTTTGCGCTTCAGGTATTTGGCGTTGATGGCATCAACCGTTTCCATACGCGGCCGTTGCAGGATCGGGATGTATTTTCCGACAAGTCGGGGTGCATCGCCGCCTTGATAGACCTTCTGGCTATCGTTGTATCGACGGCTATCGATATATCGACCGCTATCCCGCAGCTCCTCATCGTCTCCAATGCCAGCATCATGGTCCCGTGCAGCCAAATCCAACAACGATCCAGCCAACGTCTCATCGATCTTGTGTTTATGCCACACTCTCCACAATTCATCAACCGTGCCACCTGGGCCGTGTTTGCCGTTGCCTTTCCCACCCGCTTTTCTCACGCCGGCCTCGTAGCCCGTGTAATCGCCAAGATGGATCCATTGGAGTTGTGCGCCGGGGAAATTGCATTCTTCGAGGACCAAGGGGGAAGGGTCTGCCATGTCGTATGTTGGTTTTTCGGGGTGTTTCTCAATGTTGAGGAGATCGTTGATTAAGGAGGGCTTTTCGAGACCTTGACCTATTAGGAAGAGGATGGCTACCATGTGGCGGACTTGATGCCATAGAAATCCGGAGCCGCGGACTTGATAGGCGTAGATCTTTGGAATTTGCTGGATTTTCGATGGCATAGGCTCATCGGCATGGCTGTTGCTGCTTGATCCGTTTACTGATGGAAGTAAATGTGGATAGTACTGTTGGAACTCCGGAAGATCAAGATATCCCATTGTTCGCCTGTCCCTAGAGTTCACCTCGACGATCTCAGACTTGTTGATTACACGCCTGAAATTGTCAATCTGTTTACTAGGATCTACCTTGCAGAAATTCCGGAAGTCATGAGAACCTTCAAATTTTTCTGCTGCTTCACGCATCGTTTCAATGTCCAGCCAGCCTTCTCGTTGCCTACTGTGACCGTCCCTGATAGGTAGTAAGCCTTCTTGGCCGACTGTAGGGTTGAATGCAGGTTGTGTGAAGAAGTACTTGTAGCACCTTTCTCCGCAAGAGAATCGAGCAGAGAAAACTGGGGGTGGAGAAGGACACCAAGCTAGGATCCGGATCTCTGGGGGAAGTAGCCGGTTCAGAATTTGCGGATAGGGAATCTCGTCCCTGATGGGATCGAAAGCAGCGCGGATTGGCGGTAATGGTACGTCGTCAGACTTAGGATTTGGTCCGTCTTGTTCAAAGGCTTCGTTCCCATCGACTGCTCTCTCTGTAGCTTGGTTCTGCAGTGGCCGATTGCTCCTGACCCTTATCCCAATGACCTGACCAAATGCGCTGACACCTTTGTCGGTCCTTCCAGATTTGGAATATTCACAGCCCTCCCAATTCGGTTCCCCTTCTTTCAAGGCTCGATTGGGGGTCGGGAAAATCAGCTTGGCTTTGTCGAGCGCCTTCCACATCTCCTCTTCGATGGTAGGGTACCGCGTGTTGTTGTTCGCATGGTACTCAAGCCCATTGTATCTTTGGCCTAGGTAGGCGAACTTGAGAGCTATGAGTCTTGTTGAATACTTGAAAGGATCGAATCGGCGGGTGGATCTCGACCTTTTGGGTTGGGGGATTGGGGAGGGTATCCTTCGTTTCTGGGCGAGTAATTCATATCTACTGTTAGGTTAGATATTCACTTTGGTGGAAGGTTGAACAGTTGGGGACAGACCTTGCATTCTGGTGCCTTAGATCCTCTTCCAGGGCTTTGACACGTTCAAGAAGCTTCTCCGAGCTCCATTGAGAGTAATCGACCTTCCCATCCATTGGAGTCACGCACTCATGTATATCATTGTGGCCGTCGGCCATTAGAGTACTGTTGAATACCGAGCGTCGGGGACAAGAGAGAGAACGGTTAAACCAGAATACTGGTGATCTCCATGACCAGCGCCCAAGGGTTGTTGACATCACATGAAGGACAAGCTTGACTCTGAATCTTCAATATCCGACGCGACCTTATCGATAAGAACCCCCTATCTGCACTCCGCCAACCACGAATTCTCCATGGAGGACACAAAGACAGTGTCTATCCTCCTGCTGGGCGATCCAGGATGCGGGAAGTCGACATTACTTTCGTATGTACTCCGGTGGTGTCTCGTCACCAAATCATGCTAATCGGAGCAGCCGTCTTTCCCAGGGCCAACATGCACCGAAAGGCTCAGCTCCCCTGCCAAAGCTCCATGACTTCGATCAACCCTTCATATTCGACATCTCCATGTACAACAGACCCTACAGATTCGAATTCTACGACACATCATGTCCGGAGAACTACACGCTTCTGCAACCCGATTTCGTCATTCTCTGCTTCGATGTCACTGATAGGAAGAGCTTGATCAACGTCCCCCAAGTATGGCGCAAGGATGTCACGAGACACTACAAAAAAGATGGGGACGATCCCCCTCTGATGATGCTGGGCTTGAAGAGAGATGCAAGGGTTGAAGAGGAGGGGGTGATATATCCCCAGGAGGTCCGCTGCTTCATGGCAGGCGTGCAGTGGGCGTTCGGCTGATAACTGCTTCGCAGGGATACAGGATTGCACAAGAGATGCGGTGTGATAGATATGCTGAATGCTCGGCTGTAACGGGTGAGCTCGTCAGCGAAGTCTTTGAGGATATTGCCAGGACGGCTGCAAAGACCAAGACGGATGCAGGTGGCTTGACACAAGGTGGGTGTGTGTTGATGTAAGATCCGAGGTAAGTTGAACAAGCGGGGTCTACTCGATCGTGCTGTATAGGCATGATCTGGTCACTGTTGGTCAAACTTCGTACGAGTGATGAATGTCATGATAACACTATGATTTCACTACCTATGGTAACTCGATTATGTTGCGGGGGTTGGTAAGTGTTCTCTCTTTCATTTTGACATCGACATATCGGTGTGCTGGTACCTGCAGTTGACGTCGGTTGCTTCGATGGTCACTTATGCTGACTCGTTGGCTCGATCTGGGTACTTCTGGATAAGATACGTCATGTCGTTGTAAATCCTTCCATCGTTAGCCCAGAACCATCGATCCGACCAAACAAGGTAACGATACATACTCTGCCCGTACAAAAGCTGCGCCTGGCCACCCAATCATATGAGCTAGGTTGAATTTCAGAGAGTACAATCTCACACGATCATCCCATTGCTCGACCGGCTCGCTTGGGGGGATGTTCCGCAGGTACTGGTTGAAGTGGGATCTACCAAACTTGATCGTTTCCCGTCGCCATGTCCCGAGTTCGTACTCATTGTGGGCATAGAAGGCCGAGGCATCGAACACGACGGGTTCGCCAGTCGACAGGTTGACGGCCGCGTTCTCTTCCCATAGATCACCGTGTACAAGAGATGGCTTCAGAACACGACCATTGGCCTGAAGGGGGTCGAGCAACTGTGGAACCACTGTCTTTACGATCACCTCGAAGGCCTGTTCGTATTCTGGCCACGGGCCGTTGATCCCTATCTCGGTCTTAAAGAAGCTGACCAGTAGCTTCGTGAAGAAGGACGTCCAACTGGGGTCCCAGTCGTTGAATTGCACTATCTTGCCATGACAATTCGGCACCGCGAATCCGAATTGACCTGTTGGAGATTGACTGTTGAGATGGATCTCGGCAAGCCGGGCGCAGAAAGCAACCGGATCCGGCATCTCGTTTTCCATGTCAATGAACTCACATAGGAAGAAGTGCGTGACCGGGCTGGCTAAGTGAAACTTCCCCCATGCATGAGGTCGAGGCACGAAAGACGGCGCCAACTTGTGTAGCTCTGTCATGGAGTTGAACTCTCCTTCCATCATGACCCGTCCGCCTTCTGCGGCACACTGAGTATGATTGTCAGCATGTTGATAGGTCGATTGTCAGTATGGCGACAGGTCGGTTGCCATGTTGTGGCTTGTGCATGATTTTACCTTTAAGAAGTATTGCTTAGACGATCCATCTGAAAGCTGGACTCTGATACGAGCGGTCCTCGTCCAGGTAGAGGAACCGAAGCTACTTGCATTAAGTACTCGGCTGCCCAAAGGGAGAACTGAATTCTGTCAGTAGGTCAATGTCAGACCATACCATGTCAACTCAACTTAACCTTCAATGACTCCTTCATCGAGTGGAAAACTGCCGCCAATGTTGGGTATGACCTCTTTGACACTGCTTTGGGTTTCTGCCATGTTGCATGAAATCAAATCCACTTACCGAGGGACAAGCCATTGTATATAGCTGCCTGGTAATCGTGGTCACGGAAGCAGCAACCGAGAATCCAGAGTAAAATACTAGTCGTAGTAACTCTCCAGCCGCAGCTTCCCTTTATCCCTGAACTGTCGCTGCTGTCCGCTTGGAGAACCCATCTTGCAGCCAATGATCGGCTCTAAGCGTCGTGCCAATCTGGGCACCAATGGGGGCCATAGACTAGATTTATGCATCAAGAAGACTAGCACCTTCTTCTCCAAGCGCCGATTTCCTCACTCACTTCCTCAAGTCAAAACCTCGCAGGTAATCCCCCTTCTTTGCCATGGCTGAACTGGCGCTTAATTTTTCATAGCTCTTCGCCGGCAGTCTATGCGACCCTGACATGAACAACCACCGTATCGATTGCTGGTGGTGGTCTTGTTTCGTAGCCTTCTTATGTCGCTGTCGGCCACTTCCAAGGTTGGCTTAGACTATGGTGTTACCTATACAATCAACATATGCAGCCTTCAACGTGCTACATCTCTCAAGAAGTGTGACGTGATTGGCTTAACGCTGCTGGGGGCGAGAGAGCGGGATTACAGCCCCGATTGACTGACATAGAATTCGTTGCTGTTGAGATCCTCTACATGGGATTCGAAGACTCGCACCTCCGTCGAAGTCTTGCTTTTGTCGATGACGTCTGGTCCAAATGGACATGGTATTTACAACAAGCTTGCTTCGTGTCTCTTACATGCTAATCTTGTGTGATTCTGCAGTTCCATCGGTTCCGCCGAAAGAAAAGCAGACCACTGGTGATTCCTACGATAACCGAGACTTCACCCCCCTCAAGTCCACACCAGCAGCCGGTCGAAGGCTTCTCTGAAGATTCCGATATCCATCGAAATAGCGCATCACGAAGTAACCTGTCATCTTACGATATCATCCCAGATCAAACAAAACCCCGCAGTACTAAAGGACAACACAGAGAGCGGTCCATCGAGCGCCATACAGATCCTCTAGGTTTGAATGTTCTCTACGAGCCGAATGACGGCGCCTCAATCGTCGACATTATCTTTGTACATGGCCTGGGTGGGACAAGTCAGAAGACATGGTCCAGGAACAGGGACCTCCAGTTCTTCTGGCCTCGAGAATGGCTGCCTTTAGAGCCAGGCTTCGAACAAGCCAGAATTCTGTCCTTTGGATATAACGCTCACTTCGCTTCCTCTGGCCGAGAGAACGTGCTGGACATCGCAGACTTCGCAAAAGACTTGCTGTTTGGGATGAAGTACGGTTTGAATGAAGACTCACAGGGACTCGACGTCGGAAAGGTTCAGACTAAAAAGAGTTGCTCCTGCAACGCTTTCTAGCAGCTAACCTCTTCTAGGTTCCTGTCATCTTCGTTGCCCATTCCATGGGTGGTCTTGTCGTCAAGAAGGCACATATACTAGGTCAAAATGACGACCATTACAGACAATCTATCAACGCGACAAGCGCAATCCTGTTCCTCTCAACACCACATCGTGGTACCAACCTCGCTGAGCTGCTGAACAGGATACTTGCTGTCTCCGTTTTCAACCATTCTCCTAAACAATATATTGCTGAACTGAGACAGAATTCGCCGGCTTTACAGGACATAAACGAGCAATTCCGTAATATTGCAACTCATCTAAATGTCTTCTCCTTCTATGAGACTCAACAAACCTCTGTCGGACCTAGGAAGATGATGGTCTTGGAGAAAGATTCATCCATCCTCGGATATCCAAACGAAGTATCCAAAGCTCTCGACGCAGATCACCACAACGTCTGCAAATACACCAACCCACAGGATCCCAACTATATCAGTGTTCGGAACGCATTGAAGTCCCTGCTACCTAAACCCATGACAGCGATTTCCGAACTACCACCCACTCTGCCTGACGACAACGTGGACATGAAGGATGTGGGAACCCTGCTGGCGGTGTCCGAAATTCCAGGGGATGATTACGAGTTTTTCCGTGATCGGTGGATGCCAGGATCTTGTGAATGGGTCTTCTCGCGGCCGGGTTTTCTCTCCTGGTTACACGATACGACAAGTGTATCGCGTATCTTGTGGGTAAATGGGCTTCCCGGCTGTGGCAAATCTGTTCTTTCATCTTTCATCATTGGCCAACTCCACGAAATGGGCTACAACTGTCAGTACTACTTCTTCAGATTTGGGGACCACAGCAAGCGAACGGTGAATGCTTTGCTAAGATCACTTGCTTATCAGATCGCTATTGACCTCCCCGAGCTCCGTGAGCAGTTTCGGAAGATGTCGGAAGATGGTGTCAAGCTGGAAAAGGCTGAAGGAAGAACTATCTGGCAGAAGCTTTTCGCCTCAAGATTATGCAAAATTCGTCTTCGACAACCGCTATACTGGGTGATTGATGCGCTTGATGAATGCGAGGCACCGCAACTGTTGTTGAGCCTCCTTTCGTCGGTCACATCATCCCAGATCCCATTGCGAATAATGTTAGCAGGAAGGAAGACTCAAGCTCTCTCGGCCGCTCTCCAGCGTGTCGACCCTTCTGTTCAAGTTGATGAACTGTCTACCAATGATATAAAGGAGGACCTGACGCGATATGTCGAGAGGGAAATCGATTATATGCGTGGCAACTCCGGCATTAAGGCGCGCATTATCCGGACCGTATGCGAAAAAGCTAATGGGAATTTTCTGTGGGTGCACCTCGTGCTTAAAGAGATATTACAACGCCATACCGAAGCCGCCATTGAACAGGCGCTTGAGGAGATGCCGCCCGATTTGGAACCATTGTACCAACGCATGGAGACCGCGCTCTCCAAATCTTCGAGGGCTGGCGATCGAAAATTATCTAACGCCATTCTGACGTGGGTCATCTGTTCTCAAAGGGAATTGACACTAGAAGAGCTCTCTGAAGCCTTGGAGCCTGAATTCTCAAAGGTCTTGGACCTTCGCCTTACTGTTGGTCAGGTTTGTGGCGACTTCGTGGTAATCGATGCCAGGGGTTGTGTAGGGATGGTCCATCAGACTGCACGGCAGTACCTAATCAAGACACCTGGCCTCGACCATAGTATCACACCGCGCGATGGACATCAAAAACTGTTCACGAAGTGCATCTCCTACCTGTCAAGTCCGATTTCAAGTTTGCGAGGCGACATATCTTTAGCACCATCCACACGAGCATTCCTTCATTATGCGGCCACATCATGGTCGTATCATCTTGCTTCGAGTACGGTTTCTTTGGATCACTCGGTTCTAATTGCTCTCAGCCACTTCTTTCGGAACAGCTACGTTCTTGGCTGGATACAGCTGTTGGCGACGTGGAACCAACTGAAGGTGCTAGTATACGCTTCCCAGAGCGTGACTTCGTACCTAGGAAAGAAGTCGAAAGTTGATGCGGAAAGCAGCCCTCTGACCCACCGCTTACAAGAAAAGGAGTTGCTCGAGCTCTGGGCGATTGACCTGGTCAAGATCGTCGGTAAATTTGGCGGCCAGCTTGTAAAACATCCAAGGACAATCCAATCCCTTATCCCAACATTGTGTCCAACAACCACCGCAATATTTCAACACTTTGGACAGAGTAAGGCCAGCGGCAATATTCTCCTTGGCGGCTTTTCTCGCTCGAGGTGGGATGACTGTCTGTCCAAGTTCGCCGTTGGCCGTGACACCCAATCACTAAGAATCACAAGCTTGGAGCGGCTATTCGCCGTCCTTACTTCTGACGGGACACTGCGGCTCTACGATGTCATCACCAACCAACCTATACAGCAGATCCCGCATGGAGAGCGAGTATTGTGTTTCAAATTCAGCCCTTCGTACGAAAAATGCGTCACATATGGTTTCCGTACGACTAAAGTCTGGAATATGAAGGACAGTCGCCAGATTTGTTCGATTAGCAACCCAAATAACGCCAAGGCGTTGGATGTCAGTTTTGCAGACGACGAGTCAACCATCGTCTCTTGTTCGGATGATAGAACAGTCAGACGTTACGTGTTGGGTACTCCGGAGACTGTGTGGAATGTAGTCAGTGGTAATGTGGAATATGATGATGGGGAAGGTCGACAACTCAATTCGCCTCGCAGGGTAGCATTCAACCTGGATGGTACCATAGTCGCACTCGCTTTCCGTGGGTTTCCCCTTTTTGTGTGGGATATCGACAATGCCAACCTTGTTGGTCGTTGTGAAAGAGCTAGCGACAAGAGCAAAAGCAGGCAAGACCTCTATTCGGAAGTCGGTCCTATTTGCTGGAATCCTGTTACTGGCCACGTCTTGGGGCTCTACCAGGATGGCTGTGTCTTCAAATGGCATCCCTGGGAGTCTGATAGCCAAGAGCTCCGAACTGTTGCGGCCGGCATTCAGTGCAGTCTGGATGGAGTGCTGTTTGTCACGAGTAATACTAATGGGATGCTCCAGGTTTGGAATTTTAATCACTTTGCACTGGTCTATCAGCTGTCATATCACATATCAATCATCGACATGGCACTGAGCCCTGATGGACGACGAGTGTACGACCTTAGAGAATCGTTCTGCAATATCTGGGAGCCGAACGCACTCATTCGCCTCGCAGAAGCCGATGAGAAATCTTCCGAGACGACAAGTACAGCGGGAGGCTCGACGCAGCTGTCGCTTGCCTCTGAAGCGTCGAATGAGAGCTTTGAGCCACTCACAGCTTTAGCCACCGGTAGCAGGACCTGGTCTTACTCTTCGGGGGACGACGCAGGAGTAGTACGGCTGATCAGAGCGGCCGATCAAGCATCAATCCAGATAGCCCAAGGATTCATGCCGGTCGATCATATAGCCTGGAGCGACGATGAGAAGTACCTTGTAACAGCTGACCTTGGTGGGCGTCTCAATGTCAGAACCATCGATGACTCGGGTCCTGAGACCAAATGCCCCTTACTTTTCGAGACGAAAACCGGCAGTGGCCTACGGCAAGTCCTCATAGATCCACACTCCGAATATCTGTTACTTGTGACAAAAACATTCACGGAGCTTTGGTGGTTGAATTCCAATACCATGATTACCACAAAACCGAACGTGAATCCTTACTCCCGATGGATCACACACCCTTCGGACAGCGCTTACGTCATCCAGTGCGCCTTTACTGGCGTGGGAACATACCAGTGGTCAACTCTGGACGAAATAGAATACTATCCATTCAAGAGAGTCCTTCAAGAGAGTAGCAGGGAAGATGTTCCAGAATATGCCGCTTGGAGGCCTCCTTCAGGGTCGTTCCCAATGAGTCCAGACGGTAACAGCGATGCCATAGAGAACGTGTTCGTCTCGAAAACCGGATCCCATCTGTTGTTGCAGACGTCTCAGCCTTCGGCGCAGAAGCATCGAATGGTGCAATACCTAAAGGTCAGGATCGAGGATTTGACAGTAGCAGATGATTCACCGGCATCACACATCGCGGCTCGGGAAATACCTCGATCGATCGCCTCGAAGATGGAGAAGATTTTGGGATTCGCCTATAAGAGTCCACGACGGGGAAGCCACGGCCTGATAGGCGAGGCAGAGACCGAGGAAGAGGAATTACTGGCATTCCTGGACCACGATGACTGGGTTTGTTCATGGGTAATCGGAAGTGACATGACAGCGAAGCCAAAGATTAGACGCCATTTCTTCTTGCCCCAAGACTGGCTGAACTTGGATAGTCTACGTCTTGCAACAATCTCAAGGGAGGGCAAATTATATTGTCCCAGGAATGGGGAAGTCGCTGTCGTGAGCAACTGGTTGCAGAATGAGTGGGTCGATTAGTCGTGAGGCGATGGCAATTGCCCAAGAAGCGATACAATGGCTTTGCTTCAATCATAGCGACCACAGTGTACTGCCGATGTCTGATTGGTATTCCTTCGACTGGCGAGGTGTGCATCCGATACCTCGACTGACAGCCAAGTCAGATGCTCCACCAGTGAGTGCATGGGATATTAGCCTATGCACCGCGATCTGGATCCGATCTGGACAGATCAGGGACCGCGGTCGTAGATAAAAGCAAGACTTCCTAAGATATAGATCAATGTCGTTGTTCTAAGGTGGAGCTACGTGCATAGATCCCGTGACTGATGGTACATATGACATCGTATTATTTGGAACTATACGCGTTAAGAACCTATGAATGAACAGAGATACCATTCGCACTCAACCTTTCCTTCTTGAACGATCTCTTACAGCCACACCATCTGACGTAATGATACTCAATCACAATCGCTCAGTCAGTCTGGGACATGTCCTGCACGATTCCAGGCATCCGGGCAACCAGGCTTGAGTCCACGATGGCTCCATCGAATCTTGAAACGGGCCTTGATACCAACCAAATTTCTCCTCATGAGATCCGACCGGACGTTGAACAGGCTCAAGAGGCTTCTGACTCCCAAGAAGCCCAATACTCGGTGTTTACCAAACCTGAGAAGCGATGGATCATTTTCCTCATTGCAATGGCTGGCTTCTTCTCCCCACTCAGTGCCAATATCTACTTTCCTGCCATCAATTATCTAGCTCGTGACCTTTCTGTCTCCCTAGAGCTCATCAACCTTACAATCACTGCCTACCTCATCTGTCAAGGGATTGTACCCTCTCTTGTTGGTGACACGGCCGACATGATCGGTAGACGGCCAGTCTATATTGCTGCGTTTGTCGTATACCTGGCGGCAAATGTGGGGTTGGCGCTACAAGATTCTTATGCTGCACTACTCGTTCTGAGGATCTTGCAGAGCAGTGGCAGCTCAGGTACGATATGTTTGGTGTACGATATGTTGCCCGAGCTGACACTTAACACAGGGACAATTGCACTTGCCATCAGCGTAGTGGCTGACCTTGCTCCACCGCACGAGCGAGGCAGATACGTTGGGGCTGCACTATGCGGGCATGTAGCTGGACAGATATCACACTTGAGTAGCATATTGTACTGACCTCCCTGCCGAAGACCCAATACAGCTCCAAGTCTCGGTCCAGTCCTCGGCGGAATCCTCGCAGAGAAGGCAAGCTGGCGTTGGATCTTCTGGTTTCTAAGCATACTTTCTGGCCTTTGCCTAGCTCTCATGATCATCTGCCTCCCAGAGACCGCCCGGAAGTTGGTTGGTAACGGAAGCATACGACCCAAACGTCTTAACTGGAGCGTGGCATCCTGCATATCCAGGTCCAAAGCCAGTCGGAATTTTCCAGAGCATGTCGACCCTCCTTTGCGATGTCCAAACCCCTTGAGCTGCCTTCGGATAGTATTCCACAAAGACACGGCACTTGTTCTTGTTGCCAACGCCATTTTCTACATGAACTACAGCTGCATGCAAGCTTCTCTGTCGCCACTGCTAATGGATATCTATGGTCTGAACGCACTGGAGGTTGGCTTGACGTACTTACCGTATGGTATCGCCTGTGGTGTTGCGTCTTTCCTTGTTGGTCAGTACCGCTAAATGTCTTTATCGATGCTTAGGCACGGGATCACTGATCAGAAGGCAGGCAAAGTAATGGACCACGACTATAAAGTAACAGCCACCGCTGTCGGATTCACCATCGATAAGACTAAAGGAGACGATCTGGCCAAGTTTCCGATCGAAAAAGCTCGACTGAGAAGTATCTGGTATTTTGTGTCCATCTCGACAGCGTGTACTATTGGATATGGCTGGACGCTGCAAGCCAGGACAGTGAGTCCGTGCACATACCTTTGAATTCCGGTGTAAAATTGACAGATAAGCAGCACCTAGCAGCACCACTCATCCTCCAATTCATCTGCGGTCTCACTGTGACCGGCACATTCAATGTAAGTTTCCATCCGACAGATAGTTCTCCGAAAGACTCCTCAAGCAAGCTTTCAACGTTGTTCTCGGCTAGAAGATTTACATTCTGGCAACTTTCCAGATCTGCAACACCCTAATCGTGGACCTCCACCCAGATCGTCCGGCAACCGCAAGCGCATCAGTGAGTATTGTCCGGTGCAGCGTCGCAGCCATCGGTGTTTCGGTCCTCCAATTCATCCTTGATAGCTTGGGACCTGGATGGACATTTACGCTTTTTGGGGCTTTAGGCGCTGCGACGGCGCCGATGCTCTGGGTTGAGTGGGAAAGGGGGATGCGGTGGAGGACCGATAGACTTGAGAAAAAGGGGACTGTGCGGGATGAAAAGTACTGAGGTATCCACTACTGGATTTTCTAATTTCTGATGCTGGGAGGCATATAGCCATCGGACCTGGCTGAACATGGGAAAATTTTCAACGGCTAGTGAGCAAATATTGTGCCCACATTCATGTAAGTAACGGATTGAGCCTCAGGAAATTGTGACCGTGGATTCCGGCAGGCGCTGGATCGTTGCGCGACGAACATCCTCTCGTCTCGTCAGCTAGAACCTGATTGATTCTCTCACTTATAACATATATCCAGCCCTCTCATGACATCGTCCATCTCCCATATCTTCCATGGTAAAGCTCAAAGTCCCAGAAATCAACGCAACCCACGAACAATTCCAACAATACCCACCCGCCTTTTTCAAAACCCGAATACGACCCCAGCAAACCTTCGCTCTAGACACCAACTTCCAATCTCGTGTCCACCCAAGCGGTAACGCAGCTTTAAAATGGTTTCAAGAACTCGCCTGGAAGCTACCAGTCGATGACCGACGCCTGGGCGACGCTTCTGGTAAAGACCTGTGGCTGAAATCCGGGAAAGATGGGTGGCGATTGTATATTCATATCCAGACACCAATTTCTCTCTGGTACGTTTCTACTTCGTATATTCTCCCACATTTCGGAGAACCGCTAAAGACAAGTAAAGAAAAAGAGATATATCGTTCTCAGGTTTTAGACAGCAGACTTGACATTACCTATCCGACGACAGTAGTCCTTTACTCGTGCTCAACGAATCCCCATCCCCGGTCCGGCGCTCCTTGAAGTGATCCATCCGAATGCCACCCGTACCGAAGTGCGACGATTCTGGGAAATACTCGAAACGGATGCTGTCTTAGGAGCGAGGAAGCACGAGTTTGTGTATGCCTGAAAGCTGTGGGTCGTTGGTTAACGGGTTTATGAGTGCGATGAAGCTGATTTATACGGAAATGGAAATGGGGAGCAGTAGGATGGGTTTGTTTCCATGATATTCGGCAATCGAAATTTGGGCGAGTATGTCCGTCACGTTTGTGACATGATACTCGAGGATGGATCTGATATGCGCGCCTTGGTAGCGTAACCTGTGGAGTTACATACCTCCGGATTGCATGGGTGAGTGCTGTTGTCGGAATATATGGTGTTGGAGAGCAGCTCATCCCGTACTTATATGGCGTTTCTGCTTTTGGTATCCGATGATCGTTTGCTTTCTCGATGGATGGGCTTCGTGGATACTGCTGTCGTGACTCACGGGGGGATTGGTGTCATCGAGTTGTTGGATTTTTGGTGGTGATAAGTGGAGCTATGATTTTACAGTATGATTTATATGCTCAGCTTTCTGGGTTGATTTTATATTGAGACAGGGGAAACGCACCTAGGACCGCAGGTCTAGAGAACATATCGAGTATGGTACCTTGTGGAGGCAAGAAATCTTTAAATTGACTAGTGCAAGAAAAATGATATGACCTTTTCGGAGGCTTATGGTTATCTTGCTCAATCTTGCTCTTCCCAAAGGCAGGATTTGTATCTTGATCCTTCTCTTCTCTCTTGACCATACGGCATTGTCTTCGACGTCCGTTTATTCATATTGTCCTATTGATCCGAAGCATCACTCGCCTCTTCATCTTATTCGTTGTCAAAGACCATTTGTTCATTATTGCATCTAGGATAATACAGCTCCTTGTTACCTATCAAAACCTTCTGTTGAGTTATGTTCGGACGAATAGGTGATATGTGGATTCGGAGGAAAAGGATAATGCCTACCGATATACCTGGCCCTCCGCACCTCGACGCACTTCATCCCAATGCGACTCGTCCTGAAGTCATAAACTTTTTAACTCAGTACTCGACTAATCTGCTCGGATTTTCACGCGACGAAGCTTTACAATTCGCACGAGGGTTCTTCGCGAACGGAAGGGATATTTACGCAATGCCAGAAAGAGTACTGGTGAAGACGCACGGGTTTGTCGGACGAGTTCTTTACCACGAAATTCAATATTCCAGATACGGTCTTGTAGGTAAACTCCCACCCACCACGAAGTCCAGAAGATTTTGTCACTTACACAAGAGGTCGTAATAGTATCGTAATATTTGGGGCTACTACGGGCCTGTCGGATTGGTTCCATCTGGTATCATCTATGGTGTCCCTATGCTTGTCGTAGTCCTTCTCGATGGATGGCGTCATTGGCGGCGAATACCTTGCCAACTCGACGAAGGAATAGGGTGGGCCATCATTGGTGGCATTGCCATCGAGGCACCACTCCTGGCCCTTTGGTTTTATTGCCGCAGAGATGATGTGATACGCAGTGAGCATTGGCCTGAATGGGCGAAACCCAGGTTGTGGGGTCGGTCGATCAGAGACGGACGTTACTGTCTCTTTGGAGCAATTGTGCTTTCGTTGATGGCTATTTGGTCGTTATATCTGTTGTCAACCCATGTGTAATATCAAGTCGCTTTGGCATTTATCGCCATGCGAACATATGACGAAGAAATCTGGACAACATGGAAGTAAAGAGCAGATGCCATGCGAACATATGACGAATAATTTTAAACAACATGGAGAAAAGGAGGTGATGCAATCTCACGAGTCGTGAACCATGGGAAAACCGACTAATCAAAATCGAGGCTTGACGGAGAGCTTATTGCTCCCTCGAAGCAACCTCGTTCCGTGTGATTATGATGCCAACGTCAAACTTCTGAACATGCGAACATAGCCTTCTTGAGGGCGTTATATGTTATCTGGTAGTACTGAAGCCTGTTTGACACGATTATACCTCGCTATAAAGGGTAACCTTGGATGATCTGTTCGAATGAGGAGTGGAAATCTGGAGTGGACCCTTTTGCGGTATTGATCTAATTTACCATACAGCTAGCGGCGTATTGGTCAGTCCGACTTCACGCGTCGAGTCACAAATGATTTCCTTGCTTACCACCCACTTCCAGTTGAACAAGCACAAGTACTTCCAAAGTGAAAGGTTTCAAAAGCTCCTCCCACAAAATTACAAATCAGTATCAATCCTTTGGCCCAATCTCAACCGTTACGTAGTCAGTAAATCAAGTTATCGTATCAACAGCCCTAACAATGTCTCGCAACGATACCTATCTTTCGCTCTGCCTTGAGCAGGCCTCTTTGTCTTCTCTTCATTATCGTCATGGGTGTATCATCGTCCGTGGTGGTAAGATCATTGGGAAAGGCTATAATGATTACCGCTCTGGTTTCAATGGTGGCGCCCAAAGCACGGGGAAATTGGGCTTGCATAGTCCACAGCAGAAGAATCCGCAGGACCATCGTCCTCAGTCATATGGAAACAAGAAGAAATCTGCCGAGTCGTACGTGGCTTTCGACGGCCAGGATCATGATGTCGGAACTGGTGGGGGCTCTCTTGCGAACACCCCTCTCTCCATGCACTCGGAGATGATGGCCATCAATTCGGCCCTCTCACTCTCTTCCGCGATAGCTTGTCAGGGCACGGCTCGCTCCACGCAGTGGCTGCAAAAACCGTGTTTCAAATTACCGAGTCGTTCTAAACGACAGTCTCGCTTACAGCACCTCAAAGCCTACGCCGACGCCATCTATCAGGCTGCCGAGGAGCAGGCCACCGCGCTGGAGCGCCGTGGCGCGTCCCACGTTCAACAGTCTCGTTTTGAAGCCTCTAAATCTCAACAGTGTGCAGCACGAGCAGGTGGACTACTACAACGTGGAGGAGGAGGAGGAGCAGCAGGAGAAGAAGAAGAAGAAGAAGGTGTCGAAACGGAACAACCCAGGCAACAACAATGTCCACCACCACGCCCAAATCAACTACCTCGAAATTCAGAAAGCAAACACTCAGAAAGCGCTGCGGCAGCTTACGAGCGACGACGACGAGAAACACCGGCAGCAGTACTTGTATGGCACTTTAGATGCAAGTCAGTATCATCATCATCATCACCGTCATCACCAGACACAGCAAGATTCGACACATCCACAAGAACAGCGACATAAGACCAGTGCTGTTGTTGTGCCGCAGAGCCGTATAGTGACGAAATCACACCAAGTCGCTGAACGTATGAAAGATTCTCGACTAAACGGAGCCGATCTCTATGTCGCAAGGTTGGGCAAGGCAGGCAAATCCAATCATTATGACTGTGGGTGCCAGTACGAAGCCCCACCAGTCGCAGGCAAGCCCGCTTCCGCAATCTTTGAAGGCGGCGATCCGCAGCCCAAGGACACAGTGATGACTCCCAAGACCAAGCCTCCGACAGGTTCCCTCCATGACGAGCTCCGCTTCCCGTCGTCCTCGGAGAAGCCAAAGTCAACAGGGAAGCCAATTCCCAAGGGGGAGCGTCTGACTGCTACCCATTCGCGGCCTTGCTACAGGTGCATATCGTACATGCACTCAGCTGGCATCAAGCGAGTGTTCTGGACGAACACGAAGGGTGAGTGGGAAGGTGGAAAGGTGAGGGATCTGGTCGATGCATTGGAGGCTCCAGTGCCGCCGAAGAGTGACGGTACGAAGGGTGCGGTTGGCGCTGTATATGTGACCAAATCCGAGGTGTTGTTGTTGAAGGGGTTGAAGTGAGAAGCGGGTCCCCTGCTAAATGCGTGACGATGGAAGACTTCATTTTCCCGATGATCGAAAGCAGGTAGTACCTTAAACGTGGGCGTTTCGCATTCCATTGAAAATATATTCCGCTCATTCTCTTCTTCCCGCCATATATCCATCCTCTTTGTTTCAAAGCCTTCAAGTCCAACAAGCACCATGATATGCTCAACATATCCCGGGTTCAACAATTCTGCTCCCAATAACGCCTTCGCCTTCTCGGGCTTCGCGAGCAACCAACACGAATAACCCGGCAAAAGCATCAACCATATCCACTATTCCCCCAACCTACTCCCCGTTTAAAAGGAGAGGTACGACCTCCATCATACCTTCGACAAAGAGTCGCACGGATCGATACGCAGATATTTCGTGTATAGGATGGTGAAAACCAGGAGGTTACAGACGCACACGATTGTGTAGAAATTCTCGGGTCCGTATAAGTGATTTGTGGCGAAGGTATCTAGGACTCGGAGGAGGGGGAAGATGGGAAGCATGCTGTATGATTGTGCGATTAAAGATAATTTATTTTTGTTATCGGGAGATGTGATCGGAAGGGTGATTTTTCGATATTCGTTGTGGATGGGTGGGAGAAGGTTGGATCTCTTGGATGGTATGTATATTGCATGTCTACTATATATGCTGGTCGGCTCATCAGGTTGGTGGATCTGATAAGGCGGCAATTTAATATCTGATGATGTTGTGACGGATGCCTGTCAAGTTATTCATCAAGCAATAATCTTGGCGCAAGCTATAATGGTCTCGACTTTTATCGAAGAACAACATAGATGTGCCATCTGAGGTTGAGAGGGCGATCGAGGTAAGTAACCCTTTCTCTAGCACAAACAAGTTCACTTAATGGGCTAATCCGTCCGCGTTGAGATTGAGTCATTGACTGAATCAAGCTCTTGGTCCGCACGACTGCACCTTCCAATTCGCACAATACATGTAGTCACAACAATACATCCCCTGAGAATGGTCGGACTAATGTACTCCAGTGGCCTCCACATCGAACGACTATGCTTAATGCATCTTTTCCTTCACAGGCTCCGCAGTCCAGGAACCCAGATAATCCGCAACATTATTGAATGTTTCCACAATCCCGTCAATCAGCTTTGCAGATCCTTCAACTCGAGGTTCCTCGTTCTCACCTTTGGACCTGGGTGGTGGAGTCGATGGTGGATCCACAATATCGTTCATCGCCTGAAAGGGGGGTTCAACGGAGACGCCGAAGGACATACTTTACCACATGGTCAGTAAGGTGCAAAAGGCAATCACAACTAAAGCTCACATGGAGGATCTAGATCGTGCAACGTCATCATACAACAACGATCCCATTATCCCATATACATTCCTGAACTCCACTCTTGAGATACGGTAAAAATCCCAGCCATCTACTGGCAATCTCTGCGCCCATTCTTTCGCTTTCCGGCTATTCGCAAAATAGCATGAGAAGTATTTAATCAGGAATTCTTGAACTTCTCGGTGAGTTGCAATGCCATTTGGGGGTGCTGGCTTATGGGTAAACTTTGCTGGGATGGTTGCTAAAGGTGATGGTAATTTTATAGGTGCGGACGGCTTAGATGATTCAGATGGTGAGGCCATGGTACTCAAAATAAGTGGGGAGCTGGAGTCGTAGAAGAAGATGGGATTGTACATGAGGAAGAGGTTGGAAAGATTACAGATGCATGGTACAGTAAATCGATTGGAGAGATCTTGACTTTGCGAATGAGGAAGCAGGAACCTACATGAGTTTTTTACAACGACGTGGCACTAGGGAAGACCTTTTCGAGCAAATTAAGAGGGAATTTGACGGTTTAGATTCGGGCCGCCTACTGGACCCTTTTGGGGAGAAACAACAGAGGTGACGGTGGGAAACCTGCTCAGATAAATTCCTATGCTAGTTCTGACCTTTGCTAATAACTTCACTTTCCTTGCAGCGGGCCTGACCCTCAGTCTTACTACTGCCCGTTTCTTACCTGGATGTGGTAAGCCCCGGAGGGCTGTTTGTGATGTATTGATAGATCACTATGACTCGATCAACATTGGAATATCTGATGAACGCACCACTTATGATTCATGTTGTCTTGTCAGCATTCTTTACATATCATGGCTCTTGCTCATTCCAGAATATGTTTGTTCCAACCACCTACGAACTGCCTCATTGACACCCTGATACCTGGGGTCGACACACGATGGCTCCAGCAAGCGACACTGCGCTTGGGATCAACGAACTGGTCAGTACCATACTGTCATTCCTGCCCAAAAAGGACCTCAAGTCAGCACGCCTAGTCAGCAAAAGATGGGCGTCCCTTGGTGGCCAGATGCTCATCGGGACACTCTATATCTCTCCACGCGAGATCGACATGACTACATTCGAAGGTATCACCAAGCATCTGGACCTAGCGAAGTCTGTCAAGCATTTGGTCTATGACTCAGCCCAATTCTTCAATTTCGGCAGTGCCGCTAGTTACTATGCAGAGCTCTACCTAATACAGCAAAACGGGGCCTACTTGCATATTGGAGATGCCAACGCCGCCATCGAGCGATTCAATGAACTCATACACGGTGAAGGAGACACCACAAGCGTTTCTGGTACCGAATTCAGTAAGTGACATCGACTGGTCTGCTGGGTCGGGTGTCGGACGCCTAGATAGCCAGGTCAAAGGATTCCTTCCAGTTGTTTTCCAAGGCCTCGACAAATCCGTACCGGGGTGGGCTATGCTGACTTTGAAATCTACTTCAGGTCCCTTGGAGCCACCACGGTGCATGGCACGGTTCAAAGAAAACATTTGCCATGAGTCATTCATCGAAGGCTTTCTCCAATATTCTCTCCATTTCCAGGAGCGTGGCAATATCCTCCGGCCATCCTGGTTCAATAGGGTGGTCCGTGGCCTGGGGTTAATCGGCCCCATAGATTCAGTGGCCGCCAGGAACACATGGAATGACATCTACGATGAAGACGAGATTGATGAGGTGTACGAAGACCAAGATATTATCCAACAACACCCTCACTGGGACTACTGGGATATCCGCAGTCAGTATCCCCTTTGCATTTGCGAGGCAATTGAAACGTCAAGCACATCCCAATCGAGATGGCAAAGGACTTGCCTATTATTCAAATGTCTAGGGGAGTAGTATATTGAGACGCAGCTGACATTGAACGGAACAGGCTGCAATGTACCAATGAATCGGAGTGACCCTGATATGGACAGATTGGTCAAATCTGGTCGTATACAATCCAATGGTAGACGTGTAGTTGGATCACCATCAGCTCGAGCCTATCCACCTACTGGCCTTCAACCTCTCAGCCCCAAACCGATGAATTCAACACCGGATGCTGTAGGTCTGTTAGAAACAGGGCTGTCCGACAGCCGATGGGAGTTAGTCAAGCTCGTTGAGTTGCTTCATGCTTCTGGTCAGAAGCCTCTGCAAGTCGAAATGCGGAGTGACATAGAGACCATGACCGGCATCCCAGCGCGATTTTTCAACGCCGGAGAACTTCTCAACGCAGGCTCTCTTATCGCTCTGGCCGACAATCTCAGGACGTTGCATCTGGAACTTAGTCATCATCCAGGCAATCCAGCGGGAGAGAATCTCCAAATTCTCGTACAATTCCTTCAAAAGGCAATAAGATTACGAGTGCTTACTCTAGAATTGCCACCTAGGAACATTGGAACCTTCGCAACCTATCGCCTAAATCAAATCTTCAAACCCATCGACCAATGGATTCGCCCAACATTGACGAAACTGGTCCTGGGGTTGCTATCTACTGGCTATGAAGACTTGTCTCGACTTATTTTTTTCAACCTTCCGCACTTGCGAAATCTGCAGCTTTTTGGTATATCGTTGCTCGACGGGATTTGGGAAAATATCGTGGAAGGGCTCCACCAAATTGTCCCATTGACATTCTGCAAGCTGTTCGGCACCCTTTACCAATCAAACGGAAAGTTCTATTGTTCGAATGACACTGCCACTACTAACGACGAGCTTACCGAGTTTCTCGCAGCGAATAGTCGGTACGTTATAGAGGGCGGTACTCATCCGCGATCCCCGATGTACCTACCCAGCGACGAATTCATGAAAGACGTTGCATACTGGAAGCAGCTTCGAGGCGAATTCGAGAGAGCACGAGCCTCTGGATGGGATACCGGAAACCCTTGGTCGCTCGATCTACCTTCAAGAAATCGCTGAGGAAACAAGGGAGATCATTCGGCAGTGCGCGTGAGATAGGAGATACAAACGACCTGGATCGATGGATATTAAATTGATCGAGACATTTTGACTTTTCCATTCGAGCAAGCACGAATGGACATGAGTAGATAGCAACAATGCGATACTACAAGGGATAATGCCATTCGAGCGTATTGGAAGGGGATCCTGATATTCGCTACTGGGGCCATCCTTGAGACCCTTTCCAGGGGAACACAGGGTAATGTAGGTCTTGACTGGTGCACTAATTTCCCACCCACCACTCGGGCATCTCTTGAGAAATTTCATGTCGGTGGGAGTGCCCCTCCTGGATAATGGCAATATTTGTAAGAATTGAGCGGTGAATATAAACGTCAAGCAGAGCACATCTGTTTTTACAGTATTCGACGATCCTTCCATCTTGTTCGTCCACTCCCTGCAATATCTCTTTCTTCATCTCCTTTAACCGACCTACTTTCGCAGTACTAGCAACTCACTTGATACTATATACCACCCTACTCCACCATGCCCGTCTTATAATATCTACTCGGCTCCTCCCATCTCCCATTGACTTTCCCAAAAGACTCATATTCAATCCTGCTACCCACAACCAATTTACTTACTCGCCACGATTTCCGTATAACCCCTCATCGACCTTCACCGAAATATCCTCTCACCATCATCTCAGCTCAGCAACGAAGAGGAAATCTTCTCTATTATCTCAATATCTCAGCACTCGCCCCGAGGAGATTGCAGAGCTAAAGGGAGCTTCTGGAGACTATGAAGGTATTGAAGTCAGTTGACAGGGATACAAACCACCAAATACAAGGCTTCTGAAGAAGACGGCGCGACTAGCCGCGGAAGATATCATCATTTAAAAAGAGTCAGGAGTTTTATAGAGCTCTTTTATCACGATCTCGTTTGAGTTTGGAACTAGATCTGTTAAGCCAAATATTTGAGATCTTGATTGATACTTCGTTTGTATACCCTATCAAACCGTCAAGCAGATATACTATGGTTATTTGGAGTGGTAAACTGGAGACACTATAGTGCACGCATGCCGACCTCGAACCCTACTCGATATATCCAAACAATTTAAACCAAAGCAACTTCACGAAAAAAATTCCAAGGCAGCGACTACAGACCAGGCTAACAATACCCCTACCACCAACTCATCATCAGCATTCCAGTGTCCGTGCGCATCAAGATCCAAGGAAAGGCCGGAAAACAGAAATAACTTCCAGCCGTCGATATCTTATGGGGACAGACTGAAAACACCCGAAAATCGGCCCGCATCCCTGAGATGTGGAAATAGCTGAGAAATACATAGATGAGTGCACTTTTATTTCTGCGGGTCTCAGGGAAGAAGAAAGCCGATCTGATAGCTAGGATCTGGCGGTTTATAATACAGATATAGATTTACTTGGAAAATGACATGGCTACGAGGGAGAAGGCCGTGATATTGTAAAAGAACATATATTGTACCGACTCAGAAGACAACTCCGAGGAGGAATGGAAAGGTTTCGACGAGTGATAGCTGATTGGCTCGTCATAATACGAACAGTAAGACGTCACCCATTTCACCAAATCAACTCGCCCATTTTACGATGCGCAACAGCCATCAATGCGGATCGAAGTCTCGAAAAGATGTTGTCGATGTAACGACAAATGTATGTGCTAGAACGCTATCAGTGAGTCCTTGCGCGGTGCTCCTCAACAACATCTCCTTATCGTTAAAATACATTGTAATCGGGGAACCGCATATCGTCGACAAAAAGGACGTAGCATAGGATGATGGGACTGCGTTGTAGAGGGTTGTGATATGGTATGATAGTGGCGAGAAAGGGGTGGTATTGAAGTATTATATACAGGTATATGCTAATGGTTCTGGATTGTAGGGAAACAGGTAGAGATATACCGAGTAGCCGCTTGAGTAAATAGATAAGACTATGGCGGGGAAGGAAATGGGTAGGGTGGTGGTTTTTGGAAAGTAGGTTGTAGGTATTAAAGGATTTTGGGTAATATTTAGATGGACATGGATGAAAGGGGGGGGGGGGGGGGGGGGGGGGGGGGGGAGGAGGGTG